>JAWWEE010000037.1:3762000-3797558 GCA_035221455.1 Xenops minutus | reverse complement strand
CTTGGAGCACCCTGGGCTAGTGGAAGGTGTCCCTGCCATGGCAGGGGGTGGCACTGGATGATCTTTAAGGTGTCTTCCAACTCAGACCACTCCATGATTCCATGAACTGCAGAGGGAGCATCCCCAGAGGCCCCAGTGCAGTTTGTTCATGGGATGCAGGTGATGGGGAAGGATGGGGGAGGTGGGGCTGGGGCTCAGTTCTTCCTTCTGGGGGTCCCTGTGGCAGCAGTGCCATGAATCCCCCTGCTGGCACTCCCAAATCCTCCTTCAAGGATGAATCTGGCAGTGTTATCATCCAGAGCCCACTTAATGTACGAATGCTGAATTTATATGTAAGTCACAAATACATCTTTTAATGCACTCTTAAAAAGCAGAAGCATAATTACTAAGGTCAATATATAATGTTTATTTCCTTTATAATAGACATTATAATTTCACTTTAGGGAAAAGAAACTGTGCGCATAAAAATAATGACAAATATTAAAGTCACCAAAATAATGGAACCAGATCACTCTACTAATCCTAAATTTAAATGCATTAACGATCCCTGTAACATTAAAGGTCTGATAAGCCAAATTAGGTTTCTTGTAAGCATAATTAATCTTCTCTTTCAATGAAGATATTACAAGGGAGTTAATTTGAATCCCAAAGGCATTTCCAAAATTGAATTATATAGATAAAGCAAATATTTGACCTTTTACTGATAATTACTATAAAAAATCAACATGCAAATGAAGCTTATGAAAACCTGTCCTGAAAATGGTATTATTGGGGTAATAAAATCCTCTATAACTAAACCCCAAATCATTTAATACCTTAAAAGACAGGTAGCCCCTACCTTAATCTATAGTTTGAGAGCACTAAATTACAATAGTGAGGTCTATGTTTATTAACAAATAATTGAATGGAATAAAACATAGATGATTATGTCAAATGCAAGGATTATCTAGTTTCATTCATAAGCCATTAAATTTAAGAGACTTCTGGTGCTGATTCAGTTTCTCTTCTGAAATGATTTTAAGTGTCATTAAAAGACTGTGATATTTATTGATTTAAATTGCCCTGTGATTGAAAGGGGCTTTTTTATGGCACCGAATCAGGATATTTTTGAAGAAAATTCTGATTCAGTTTGGTGGAAACAGCATTTACTCCTTCATCACAAACCAAAGCTCCCAAAATCTCACACAGCTGGAGACTCACTGGATTAGGACCCTGTAGTGCAGTAGGATAAATCTGGGGCAGTTTCTATGAAATCTCTGAAATTACTCCAAATTTTTGTCCCCCTTTATCAGTTTTAGAATGTGGCTGCCACTTGCCAAAAGGAGGGGTTTCGTGCAAGAGCCCCTTTCTCATGGCATGTGCCATCTAAACACTTCAATGGCTTCATCTCTTTGTCCTTGCAGTTGTCTGAGCAAGTTGGCCTTCCCTCATTCCCTGGATATTCCCCAGCTTTGGAGCTTGGTCTAGGCCAGGAGGAGCAGGGAAAAAGCACTGAACTTCTCACAGCTGGGTCACTTTGGTTGGCCAGGGGTTTTATGAGCTGGAACAAGAATGGAGAATTGATCCTTTTATTAAAGCCTCAGCTGATATAACAACTGGGCTGAAATTAAACCTCAATGTCACCCATAAAAACAGCAAGTTTCCTATTAGCCAAATTTTTGGCACATGGAGAGGCCAGGATGTAAAGGAAAATATTTCTCATACTTAGATTTGCTCCATTCAGCCCAAACCTGAGCCCCAACAAAGCACTGGAACAGAACTAAAGCTCACACTGAATCAATTTTGCTGCTGTTTTCTTCCTAAATTGAGGACTTTCGCCTCCAGAACTGTCAGTCAAGAACCTCTCAGAAGCAGAAAACTCACTTTAAAATGTATAAAGAAGAAAAACTGCTCAGCTGACCCTGAGCTGAGGAGTGCTGTGATGAGGCACTGATGGGAGATGGTCTCCACTAGCAATCTGACTGTGTTCAAGGTCACTGGGAGCCTGCAGAGAAGAGTCATTCCTTTATTGAGAGACTCTTCCCAGACAACATTAGCCAGTCTATTCTAGCTCAAGCCCCTAGCCTTTAGATATAATTGCTTTATTAAATGTCACAAATGCTCATTTGACTTAGATGGTGTCTGTCTCTCTCTCTCAAAAAGAGAGGATCTTAATTTAGACACAGAAAACGGCCCATTTGCTGTTGAATTCAAAGCAAATACCCCGTCTCTGACTCTAAACTCAGCCTCTTCTCTTGGCGTGTTTGCAGTAAGGGACATTTAAATGGCCTGAAACAAAGTCATTTTCTTTGCCATTATTACACTGGAGTTTTCTATCTCTCTGATTAGATTAGAATTGAATCTGGTTGAAAGAAATTGAATTTGTACATTTCCCTAATCATACGATCTTCAAACACTGAACTTTCTAGTACCAATTAGTCTGTCCTGATCGGAACGAACCTTCAGAGATGTCCCTGTTGATGGGAACAAGGAATGAAAAGCTGTTGATGAAAGAGATGATCGATTGATAAACTGCCACCTGCATAAACACTCTCATGCTGCCTTCAGGCAATTGCATTTTTGGCATCTTCAGAGCTCCTCTGAAGCAGGTGAGGACTGAAAAACACTCTGTTCCCTCTGTAGTTGTAGGAAATTCACACCCTTCATTCTGGTGGTCACGGTCAGCGTGGACTTGCTGTGACAGGATATCCCTGACTGACACTTGGTTGAATTTTGGTATTTTCACTGGGCTGAGCTGGGCAGTAGGAAGCTGGTTTGGTGTGCTGGGGGCTGGATATCCTTTCTACAAGCAGCCAACTGTCCCTGTGCCTTGTGTGCCTCTAGGAACTTCATCCAGGGGTCTCTTGGACACTCCTGTCTAGGCACTGCAGCCCCTATTTGTTGTGACACTTTATCTTCTGGGTGTAGAACCCTGTTTCCATCTATCCCTGTTTACAAACTGAGAAAAAACCTAATGTTGTACCCCCATGTGTCTTGTTGCAGTAGGAACCATCTCTACCTTCACATTAAACCACCCAGCTAGAGATGGCAAAGAGCAGCTCGGTGACGTCTCCTCCAGCAAGAAGCAGGGGACAAATACATGTGCACGTGTGAGAATGTCAGCAGCTCACAGCATGAAAAATGGCCTGGAGAGGTCAGTCCCAGCTCTCAGTCTGCCAGCTGTGACCCCACTTTGGTGGGCATGGCCAGGAACCACAGAAGGGACCTCAGGGGGGGCTGGTGAAAAGCTCAGGGTTGTTACACATTAGGGAGTTATCGATGGGAAGTTAATGGCAAACATTCAAGGCAAAGGAGATGGTTTCTGACAGCCAACCAGAGCTAAATGATTGCTGAAGTGACATTAAATTAAGCTGGTTTTGACACAGATGTATTTACTTCTCTGTAAGTAGAGAAGCACCTCACTGGGCTGGGGTTTTTCTTCAAGTGAAGAGTGGAGACATTAAGGCAGTTTCAGTGACTGCTCAAATGGAATGTGTTTTTATATTGAGAAGGGTTGTTTCAAGGAAACATCTATCAAAAGGGAAAACAAGATTTCAGCAAGCAGAAGCACTGTTAGATCAGAACCAGAGAGATGAAGTGCAGGATCACTGTTAGTGGAAGAGTAAAAATAAAATAGGAGAAACTCCAACTTTGAAACATTTGGCTTCATTACTCTTCATTCCTCAAACAATCAGAACTGCCTCAGGTCATCTTCGCACAGGTTTTTCCCCCCCTGTTTTGATCATTATTCCACAGGGACACTCTGAACTAGCTCATGTTTGTGCTGCCTTATAAACTGACATACTGTGGGAAAGGTTCTGCAGTCCCCAGAGACCAGACACAGCCCTGTCTGACCTGGCTGTTTGGCAGTGTGTACTACAGCAGTAGCATTTTTAAAAAAAATAAATAACTGTTCCAAATAAAATGAGCATCAAGGCTCCGTTTATAATCAGCAGAGAGAGGGAAAGGTGTTTCAAGGGGGTGACTCACCATGAGATAGGTCTAAGACTGCTCAATAGACTTGTCCTCATCTCATGGGCTGTAGAAGCACAAAGATGAGTGGCATAGTGGTGGATGGCAATAGTCAGATAAAATTAATCCATTCAAAGTAGCTAATCCTTTCCAGATGGCTTGGGGGATGAATAGAATTCCACAAAATTGGAGTCTCTGAGCAAGAAATCAGGGAGACTGTAGAACACCCTCTGGCTTTCGAGACCATGGAGGGCCAGGGACACTTCCAGCAGAGAAATGCAATGTCTTTGCAGTGCTCAGAGGGCAGGAGGCACCTCTGACCCCTCCTGGGCACGGGCTGGGACAGTTCTCATGGGAGACAGCAAACACAGGCAGCTCCAGAGCACCCAGTGGCAAAGCCCCTGTTTCCCATTTCTGTATGCCAGCTCATCACCACCCCAAGGGTTCATTCCAGGGATTCCACACAGAGGGTCCAAGTCTGCAGTTTATGCTCCCCCTGATGCTGCAACCCAGGCACCAGGAGGGAATTCTGCTCAGCTTTCTGTGTGCTGGCCTCTAGCCTTTCCTCTCCATGTGATCCCTCTTGGAGGGACTGCAGCAGAGCCCTTGGGAGGGAGGCTGAGGATGGCTTGTCCCATATCATGCCACAGTGACATGAATCAGATGGTCTCCACAGACAGTGCCTTCCCCTCATGAGAGAATTGGTGACACTCATTCTCACCATCAAACAGTGGCTTTGCAGAGGCTCCAGCTCAGAAGCTAATGAATGGTTGCTCAAGGAAGTTATTTTTGCCAGCTGTTGGCAGTAGTTATTTTGCTTTTAATTGTGCATTCACATGCCTGAGTCTGATAACAGTGACTGCTGTGGGAAAATGCAGTTTCATGAATAATAAATGGTCCCTTGAAAAAAAACCCACCCTGTTTTAGATACCAGGAACCTCCTGATCCACTGTTGTCAGCCCTGCAAAGTCTGGTATTCACCAATGCATTCAGCATCCTCCTGAATAATGATAATTCATCTGTGTTCACTTCACTAAACTATCATATTTTATGGAAGGAGTTAATTAAATGGTGATTTGCACTTCCGCTGAACATTAAACATTTAATGCAGATGCTCCAGTCATTGCCTGAGCTCTAAAGTGGGAAATGGCTTCAAAACTTCATATTTCCTTAAGAGGTTTAATGATGCTAGATCAGGCTATTTGCATACATACATATACAGGCATATTTTATACCAGCATTTATTGCAAACAAACCCAGCTTTCTTCTTGCCACGTTCTCAAGAGTACGAGGCGGGACACACAGATTGCAGCTGAAGGGCTCTCTCTGGATGATTTGCCCCTGCCACCATCAAATTAATGGGCTCATTAATGAGAGATTTTCTAGGAAGGCATTAGAAAGAAACAGTTATCTACAGAGGGTCGTCTCTCCTATAATTTAGAATAAATTAATTGGTAATAAATTAAGAATGCTAAAAATTAATTCTCGTACAGCAGGAGTGGGGCTTATACGTGTTGCCTTCAGCTGAAGTGCCACAGTAAATCCTCTGTAAGTAAATAATTGTTGGGATGGGGGAGGAAAAGAAATTAATATTAATGTGCATTGGAGGGGATGGCACAGGGGTGAAATGTAAGGCAGCTCTGGATGGTGTGAGAGGAGAGCTCTGCCTTCCTGAAATATGAGTCTTCCCAGGAAGCAGCCACATGAAACGAGGTACTGCTGGGTGTCTTCCATCCTCCTGGCTCCGGGTGGCCCTGATAAATGACCCGTTCCCGGCCAAGTGGTGCTGTCAGCACAGCAGGGCACGCCACGGCCGCGGCTCCGCTCGCTAACAGAGGATGGATGTCACCCTCACCTGGGATGGGTGTCCAGCACTGCCACCACTGCTCCTGTGGCGTGGAAAGGAGACCACACTGTTACAGAACTTGGCAGGGTTTTTGCGTGTTGCTGTCAAAAGAAAAGAAAACTGGAATCGCTTCAGTTTTGGAATGTAATGCGTAAAACTGGAAGAATGGGGGTTTTTGTTGTTTTCAAGTGAGGGAGAGATGGGGAGAGAGTGGAGATGTTTCAACACATCTTCAAAAGCAAAGAAGTTTCATTCTCTCCATGCCCAGCAACTATTTAAGAGGAAAAAGGCAAACTTTTTCTTTAAGTTGTTCCATTAATAACCCTGCATCTTCTAAGTGCCAAATTGCTTGGGTCTTTCCCTCCTCCCAAATTCACATAACATCATTTTGAAATATAAGGAGCTCTGATTTGTCATTCTACCCCAGGATTTTCAGATCTAAACTTCTTTTAGCCTTCCCACAATCATCTCTCTCAAAAAAAAAAATAAATAAAAAGGCTTAAAGCAGTTATTGTTGCATATAACAAATGCTCTTAGAGTTCCAGTTATGCTTTAATGTACATTAATTTTAGATCTCCTGGACCTTTTCCAACTAAGCCTGTGCCTAGAATTTTTTTTTAGGCTATGAAAAATTATTCACCGATATGTCAAGCATTAAGTTAGTAAATGAATATAGGTTTGAATTCAATTTGTTTTAGCAAACTACTGTTATAAAGAGCCTAGTGTAGCGTGAATTATTATCCAGATTTATGCTTAGCATCTGACAAAATGTTAAGCTACTTTTTCAAGTATCCACTAATTCTAAATAAAGGCAGAACTGTGCCATTCCCACATGGCACTTCCCAACACCAGCTTCACACTCCAGCACATTTTTAACTTGATGCTGTTCCTGCCATTGATATCTTCCAATTCCAGGTGCTTCAGCAGAGGCAGGATTTATCCAGTGCCTGATCCATGCTGGATATAGCCTGTTTGGGCAGAGGTATGTGAATTCTCAGCCTCAAATCAACTCCAAAGTGTGTTGTCCTCTCCTCCCATGTTCTACAAACATTTTAGGGCAAAGGGCCTGATTCTGGGTGTTTGGGGCATTAAAACATAACTCTACAGGCTCAGGATTGCTCAGGATACAAAGCTGTGCAGGATTTTTGGCTGGGGCAGCAGGGCAGGTCCTGCCCATGTCCCCACAGGACCAAGAGAGATGTTTCCCCCAAAGGACACAGGGAGAAGCCAAACAGCTGGTGGGTATTCCCAGGCACGTAGGGAAGGAAGGAGAAGGGATTACAACAACCACCACCCCTTCTGGGGTGTTATCCCGTGTGAGAAGGATTGTGCCTTACCAGACCCTTCCTTCTCAGCAGGCAGTGAAAGGAACACGAGGGAGAGCAGTCCCTTCTCTGGGCAGGGGGATGTTTCACCTCCCAGCCTCAGCCTGGTGTCAGCCTAAATCTTGGGGGGCTAAGGTGAGCTTTGCTCTGAATGTAGGTTTTTGGCATCAACACACTGTCAATGAATATGAGTTTTAAGCTTCCCAAAACTGGGATGGGCTGTGTCAGATGCAGGGATAGGGCATGGGGACAGAGCTGTCCACCCAGGCTCTGGGAGGAGTGACAAGACTCTCACATTTTATTGCCACCTCAAGAGCAGGAGCTGACAGAATGTGTCCAAAGGCCTTCTAAAAATGTGGCCAAGGTCCACATTTAACCTCCAGAGGTGAAGTTACATGAGCAAAGCTGGTTTACTCTCCTACAAGTCATGGCAGCTCGGGGGGCAGAAGACAATCCTCATGGATTAGCAGCTTGAGAACACAGGGAGTGAAAGGATGGATTTCCCACAGTCATACCCAGGCTCTGTGCACAGGACCATCCCCTCATCTCCAGAAGGGAGCCAGGCAGCAGCATCACACAGCCCACACACCATTCACACCATTAGCTGCTCTTATAGCGGGCCCAAACATCTGATTAAACATTCACCAGGCTCAGCTCCAGCCTCATCCTGGAAAGGAGCCACCAGCACATCACACCAGCATTGCAAGATTTACAAGGCGCAGATGAAGTCGAGCCCTACAATAGTTCATTATAATTAACAAAGCTGGAATTGCACTGGGCTTTGAGCTCTATATCAATGCTAAATATCTCATTACCAGAGTAAAATATTTATGCCTCATGGTCTTTATCACAAATGCAGGCTCGCAGTCAGTGTGTTCTGGTCCAGAAGATGGATTCCAAGGAGAAAATGAATGGCTTGGATTAAAAGGCTGGCAGCCCTGCAGGATAAAATTCCTTACTGCACATGACCCCAGTGATGGAGGGAGAAATGACTGCACAGTGAATGCACAGCCTGGAGCTGCAGAATTACAGTCCATGTAGGCAAATGCCCTGCACTTTTCCCTCTGGTGTCTCCGTAGGGCCAGATCGATGCCTGGGCTGTCACAGCTGGTGGTGCTTGGTGCTCCTACTCCATCAGGGCTGACAGGGGCTCCTGGGTCCAGCTCCAGTGCTGGGAGCTGCTGCTGCACACCCACCAGTGAGTCTGAAGACTTTCCCTGTGGCCCAGCCTGCTCCCCCTCCAACCTGAGGGTCTTGGGGGACTTCCAGGTATTGAGAGTGGAAGACAAAGATGATTGACTTTTCCCCTGATCAGCCCAGGAGCTTTGGGAAGCTCCTGGAGGGCCTCCTTTTCTCTCCCCACTGGGAAGGATGCAGCTCTGCAAGCCTAGAGGTGCATCCTCTGGTGCCACCAGCACTCTGTGTGCTCTTCTCCAGCCAGGGCAAGGCTGCTCAGCCTCCACAGCCACATGTGAAGGAGAAGGAAAAGTGAGCCTTAGTTATTCATTTTAATCTTTTCTCTGGAGAACAAGGGTCAAGTCCTAGGCAAAGGCTGCAGCTCATTTCTGTTGGCTCAGCACTGCTACACTGAGGACCTGAATAATTTGGAGGTGTGAATACCGTGCTGGGACTTGGAAGAGCTGCTTCCCTGCCTGCCACAGGCTATCTGTGCATCTTAGTGAGTCTCATAGGCTTGACTCCCTTCCCCTACTGCAAACAGAGTAAAAAATGCCCTTGTCCTTGTCCCCTGCCCTTGCCTGGCCCATCAATGGGACAGAGCAGGCACAGCCATGCACTGTGCACGTCTTTGGCGACAGGAGCAGGCGAGCCCTGATCTCCACTGGGACCTCTGGGCTCCACTCTACTATGAATAAACAATTTTCCCCTCTACTGCCTGTTACTCCAAATTTGTGAATAATTCCCAGAGCCCCTGCGAAGCTCAGGCACGAAGGCTGAGCCACCTCAGAGCCCCGGCAGGAGTTCAGCACGCTGGCACTTCATCAGGGAATGGGCAGAGGAGCCCCTTCTCCACCCAACCTGCCTCTTGTCACGCTGCCCCTGGTCCCCTCCATCCTCCAGGTGCCCCTGCACCTCCCCAGCCCCCTGGCCTTGCAGGGAGCGAACCTGCTGGCTGGGAGAGGACACGCACTGGGAATCAGCCAAGGAGGGATGGAATAGAGTTGTCAGCATTTTTTAGCCACGCCGACTCCCATTAGCGGGAGCGCTGGGGTGATGGATCCAACCCAGCCCGAGCAGGGCAGGGGGATGGATGGCTTTGCTCTCACCAGCTCTCACAAGAGAGGTGCTAAACTGTTCGACCTGGCCACACGGAGTTCCCAAAAGCTGGTGTAGCGATTGCCAACCCGCTCCAAAGAATGGAGCAATTTGTTAAATTCCAATTAGCGGGTGAAGGGGTTTTGACAGAGGGAAGTTGGGAGCATGAAGGCACATTTTGTATACTTAGGACATTTATTTGGGAGATTAGCACCTCCTAGTAAACAGGTATTAACTAAAAGCTGTCTGAATTATGCTTCTAATTACTATTTCATTTGCAGTGGTGTTGTATTTATTACAACAAGCTCCGTGTGTATTTATTGTATTATGTATTGAAGGGAGACTCGGGCTGCTGGATGTCTGTGCTGAATGTGAGGGCTCAAAAGCATCGCAGTGAATACAACTGCAAAGCCCTTCATGGCAGTGGAGACATTTTGCTCCAACCTTGGAATGTCCCCCATCCTTTAAATGCAAGAAATATTCCAGGTGTCTGCCTTCATCTGGATCTTTAGAAGTATTACTCAAACATCTTTGTTTATTACTTTTCTCTCTCATTTTTAAGCCTGTTGCCCACAATGACAATTCTAATTTTTTTCCCCTCAATAATCTCTCTCTGTTAGAGGTACAATTAGTAGCTGGATCACCCTTGTGCTCTGTTGGAAGCCCTGGGGGTATTGCTGCGTTGCTATTTCTTTGAGATGGACTTTCCCCTCCATTCTCTGCAGGCTCAGGTGCCTCAATCCACAGCTGTGGGTTTGGTTGCTGGTTTTTTGGTGACAGCAACCTCCAAAGTGACCCAAGAAACAGCTGTGGGCTCTAAGAAGCCCATTCCAGATTTCATACTATAATATATTCAGTGTTCACATAAACACCCTGGAGCCAGGACAGCTATAAATTGTGGTTAGACAATTGTGCATTTAATGTTTCTCATAAACTTATAAAGTTTGTCTCCAGAAAGCCATAATGAAGGAAAGCAGATTGAAGCCAGGAAGCGGCTCGTTAGCATGTGATGGAAATGTTAATCAGGAGTCTTTAAGGAGGAGGTAATTAATTCCCCCCACGTTGCTGTGTGAGGTTCCTGGGGGCAATCAGGCAGCAAAGGGCAGAGCAGCTGGAAGGGGAGGGGGGGAAGGTGGGGAAGGTTCTTCTGCTCTGGCAGAGGAGCTGCTTGGGTGCTCCCCACCAGTATTGGTTATTGGTTATTGCTTATTGGGCTTGGCCTGGAGCAAGGACCTACCTGAGACCTGGCTTTGGTTTGTGGAAACAGGTAAGTCATGGTGTTGTTTTCTGATTCCAGGTGTGCTCAGTTGGCAGATCTCAGCAACAGATACTCATAAAACAAGTGCAAAGGGCTTTCCATCTGAATGGAAATTAAAGTTTGACTTTATTTCCTTGGACTTGAGAACTTTTGTTTGCTGTAACTTCTGGGCTGGATCTGAATTTCCTCCTTTTCACACTCTGCCTGAGGCCTCGGTGTTACAACAGCAGAAAAAACCCCAGTCCCTGGGGATCTCTATTGACTATGACTCTTCCAACATCTGGGACTCTCCCACCCCAACAGTCTGGCAAATAGCGAGAGAGACTTTATTTTACTGGTTAATTTTGCAGAAAATAATAAAACATGCAAACCAGTGAGACTGTAAAGCAAACCCATTAAACCTGATTACTGTCAATTTGTGCCTCGTACCTGCAGCTCGGAGAAAGTTCTCGCCTGTGGTTAACCAGCAATTGTTGTTGTTTATGTGTTTATGAGCTTGTGCCCAACATATGCTTAATGGCTCTTCTGCTCGTCTTTTTCTCTGTGCTTTTCATTGCTGTTTCTGTGAGACACTGTGGCCACAGCAGTCACAAGCTGGCTCTGCCTGCAAAGGGCTGCTGACCTTTATACAAGAGGTCCCTGTTGTGGCTTTGAGCTTTGGTGCTCCTCTCTAGCATTGCTTTTGGCTGATGAACTGCAAGGAACAATGCAATGCTGAGGGAAAGGGCTATGACATGAAGTCCTGGCTCCTTGGGGTGGGATCAGACCCATCAGAGAGGGCTGATAGATCCAAGCATGATCTGGGCAATAGGAGAAAATATTCCAGTTCCCCCAGAGCCAGCTGAGTGGTTACAGCTTCCCCCATGGGAGAAAACAAATCCATTGCTTTTCTTTTTTAATTTATCTTAAGCTGGATATTCCAGTACCTGAAATGCTTGGTATGATGATGCTTTGTGGATACAGGACCCCATAGAGGAAAGTGTGAAGTTTGTGGTGGTTTGGAAGGACTGCAGACACCATTTCATTGAGGTTATTTCCCAAAACCTCTGCTCAGCTGTCAACTCTGCATAGAGGTGCCTGGTCTGGGGGGTTTATTTACTGAGTCTCTGAGGAAGCTGGCATTTTTATCCTACTGGGAAAACTGGTTTTCCCACCAAATGTTGTCTCTGGAATCTTAGAAAAAAGTTCAGTGTGGTTCTTTTGGAAGAACGGTGAGCAAGGAAGGAGTCCAGGATTTGTGGTGCAAAGACAGAAAAGGACCTGGTGTCACACAAACCAGACCTGGGCACTCAGGCCTAAGGGTTTGCCAGCAGCTCTGATTTCTGACAGCTCCAACACTGGGAATTTCAGCACATGGAGCTGGCTCAGCTTCCCTCTGAAGTGAGGGGCCAGTGGTCCTCCCTTGGTGTGCCAAATCAAATCTGGGAGTCCCCAAACCTCTCCTGGAGCCAGCTCTTCATGGTCACTGCAGTATCTGCTCTCTTCTTAATTAGAAAACCAGTGTTTCTGCTCACATTTTGAACTGAGTCAGTAAGAAATGCAAACCAGTCAGTGCCTGCCTTTCTCTTATGGGGCTGGAGGAGCATTGCCTTTTCTTAGCTGGTGGAATAGATATATCCTGTAACTCTTCAGGGAATTAATGTCCATGTTATTAAGTTTAACATATTGCTCTCAGTTTCACATATTTTGGTTTAACAAGCAATTGCAGCCTCAAACTTATGAGGTTGGTTGCAAATGCTGCACCTCTCTTTGGGGTCTGGGGACTGAGTTTTACCAATTAAGGTGGAAATATGTTTGAACTGCGTGGTGGAAAATCAACCTCCGAATTAGTACTGTGTAAGATTAAAATGACTGTGGTAGGACCTCACCAGAGAGCAGTGTCACCCCAGCTCAACAAGGCTGGCTGGGGCAGCTGGGTTTGCTCCCTTTGCATGCTGTTTGTCCTTGGGGAAGGTTATGGGGGGTTCAGAGCACCATCCCTGGCCAGGGCTGCAGCTCTGGAGGGGAAACCCTGCCCTGGGGTCAGTGCAGTGGCACCACAGTGGGTCTCTGCAGACCTTCAGGTGCAGGGGGACAGAAATAGCAAATTTTCAGCCTCTCTTGCCAATAGCTGTAGCCAGTCCTGATTTGGGGATATTGGTTGGTTTGGTTTGGTTTTTTTTCCAAGCAAGAATGTCTTGGGACAGATGTTCAGGGGCTCTGGGAAGGCCAAAGGTCCAGCTCTACTTTGTGCTGGTGTTGTCAAAGGTTTGTGCCAGAGCCATTCACCCCAGAAAAAAACACTTGTGGGTTTTCTTTTTGGCCTTCCAATTCAGTAGTTGTCTTCATACCTCCTATCTGCTGCTGAAATACAATCTGTGGCATGCTGGGAACATCAATGATTAGGAAAATCTCCCCCACATTAATGCTGGATGATACCAAGGTTCAGGTGCTCCCTTTCTGCCAGTTCAATCCCTCCTCCCTCCCCAGGAATGATTTGCTCTTTGGAAGGCTGTTCCACCCCACAGGATAGAAAAATATTCCTCTATGCCTTCCTTCTCTGAGGTTATTTTCTAGTGTGTTCACCTTTTTCATCCTTCACTCCCTCTGTGTTTTCAAGGGTGCAGTACAAACTTGAGTCCATCAGGGAAAGCTGCAGTAGCATCAGGTTATTTATTAGCATGGGCAGCAATAATCAATAATAGATGATTTGAAAGAAGTTTAAAGGGTTTTAATGAGCAACTTACCAGGAACCTGCTTCTGCAATACAATTGTTGGGATTTGCTACCTCAACCCCAAGCAGTGGCTGGGTTTTTCTTCTAATCTCTACAAAGTTCTCAGTGATTTGAATGTGATAACACTTGGGAGACTATTTTTTATTTCAATTTAAAAAAAAATCAAACTTTTGAGTGAAAGTCCCTGTCTGCTCTGTAGTAAAGGTGGGTTTGCTTGGCCCTGGGTTGTTGTGTGATGCTGAATTTCACAAACAAAGCCCACGTTGCTTTTCTAAAATGTTTTCCCATCTCTGAGTGTGGAGTTGTGACCCCTTCAGTGTCCAGATCTCAGTGCTGCTGGGAACTCTTCTGCTTTTGCTGACCTTGAATGACTTTCATTGCTGCTACTGATGGTCCCTTCCATCTCACCACCCATCTGTATGTACTTCCATAAATAAGGAAATAATAAGCCTCCACACCATTAAACTCAGGGAAGTGATGCATTTCAAATGCAGAAAACAGAAGCAACAGAAAGTCTTGCTAATTTTTACACTAATTTACACCAGAGGGAATAAGAAGTCTCTTAAATCAGATGCTAATTTTGTTTACTTAACTTCCTAGTCAGCACAATGACCTTTCATCCACAAGTAGGAACAAATTAGTGCAGAAGTTCTTTGTGGGAGACAGGAGAACTTGCCTCAACCTGATACTGAATAATACCCAATTAAATGTACTTCTAAACAGCTCTGCCTTCCCTCCTAGAAGGAAGCCTCAGATAAAAGAACAAAATGATATGCCTTTTATTTGCCACTTTACAAAATCCCTTCACGTAATGCAAACAACCCTAACCCTAGTGTGTCTGATACAGGATTTGCAACGCTCTCGGTTTTTGGTAAGAGGATAAGAAGCTTATTACTGTTTATCAGGGGAGGATAAAAGATCCCCTGCTCCCCTTGCTAGGAGGGGAATGGATTTTCATGTTTATCAACAATTGGGGAAAGGTGGGTGGGAGGGAGGTATTTGGGTAACAAAGCTGTAAGCACACCAAAACCAACCCGCCCCGAACCTTTGTGGTAGGTGGAAGAATGGAAGTTCTTCCTATTTGGTAATGGGATAAGAGGCATCGAGCACGTTCTGTGGTGAGATAAGGAGCTTACACTGCAGGGGAAATCCTTTCTGGTGTCAATACAGAGATGCAGAGGCCTCCTGATGATTAGGAGGCAGCTAAGGAGCTACCTGGGGATTTGTGAAGGGAGCAGAGGGACTCTTGATATGGCCATGGTGGAGAGGGACCATCTCCCTACAGCTCCTCGTGCTTGGACAGCTGTTTCCCCCCAGGCTGTGGATGGGGAGGCAGCTGGGGAGTCACAGGGGTAGGAAAGGGAAGGAGGGGCAGAGTCCAGCCTTTGGTCACTCTGGATGTGGTGTGGAGCTCACTGGGGGACTTGGATCTCAGGGCATGAAGGCTTGGAAGATCCTTGAGATAGAGACATCTCCACCATCATCCCCTCCTGCTCTGCCCAGACCTCCAGGTCAATTCTGCAAGGAAAATGGGGCTGTTTGTGCCCAATGTAGGAGTTGGTGACGAGGAACCCCAGACCCACAGTGTACATTCACATGAATCTCTGTTCCCTTCTCTCTCTGGAGGCAACATTTCATTTCTTTAGCCATGCTCTCATTGTTGGGTTGATGTAAATTTAATATCCTTGGGTTCTAATGACAGAAACCAAACAATTCCCAGGATTTGTCACACAGACAATGAAAGAGGCAATGCAGCATCAGGCAGAATGTTTGATTCACTGAGCTGTGGAGGCAGCTGCCCACAACACCACCTTCTAGTGCTGGCTGGGAAGCAACTGGAGTGGAAAAGCTGGTGGGAGGAGGAGGAGGAAGAGGAGAGTGCCATGGCACTGCTCGGTGCATCAGATGCTGAGATACTGCAGGGCTGGGAGGGCATCAGGAGAGGTTAACAGTACTGAAACATTCAATCTGTGGCACAGATCTTATTTAAAATACATCCTTCTGCAGCTGGAGGTGTATTTTGGATATAAATGGCTCTGCTGCAACTGCTGTGGCAGAGGGGTGGCCTCAGCCAGCACCTGCACTGTGTTGGTGGCACAGGATGCTGTGGACACCTCTGGCTCCCCTTAACCAGAGCAGGTATCCAATCCCTCCCTTGGTTCTGTTGTGACCCTCCCCAGGGGTCCCAGCTGCTGTTCCATCCACCTCTGGAGCACCTCCTGTGGGTCCCCTCTGCCCCCTGGGAGGACCCAGGGAGCAGCAGCAGCAAAGGTCCTGCCTTCCCTGTAGTGATTTATCCACGTGCAGTGCAGTTCCTGCAGGTCTGGCTCTCTGAACACACAAACACGAGGCTTGTGAGGAAGATAATGTGACATTTTTAACGTGGGAGAAAGGAAAAGGGGTTACCCAGCACACAGACCTTGCTTCAAATACCAAATGCTGTGTACATGGAGTGGTGCCACCTGTCCCCAAAACTTCCCTGTTTTAGTGCTTTATATCAATTTTACACCCTCACCAGTCTGTGCCAGTGTGATTACCCACAGCTAAAACATCTCAGGAAACTTCAGAGAAAAACTGTGGGAGAAAAGAGATCTTTTCCTCACTGTGCTTTTTTAATCAGCTGGTTTTGGTTTGGAGGTTTTTTTACTTTGAGTAAGAATTTTCAAGGTAGCAGTGGTGGTTCCTGAAAGGAGAAAAAAAAATAGACTGCTATAATTTATTTTTTTAAGTCATTTTTCACATGCTTGTTAGTTTTTGGCAGCTTCTCAGTCTGTCACTTCAATTAATTTTTCAGAGGTAGCAACTAATTGTCTGTATTTCCTGGAGCCCCTGGGGTGCAGGGCTCAGAGCTGAGTGCTCTGCAACCCACAGCAACTTGCCTTTTCCAACAAAGCAGCTTTAGGGTGACTTGTGACTAAGGAAAAAGGAACTGCAAACACTTTTCTTTGCAGTTTCTGTGCAATAAACCTGGGCTCCAAAGCACTGTGGTGAGGGGCAGTGGACCTGCCCCTGGGCTTGTGGCAGAGAAATGTGAGCAAGATATGGGAGTTGTGTTCAGCTCCCTTTGCTCTGTGTATCCTGCTGTGGGGCTCCTTCTTGGTCCCAGATGGTGAAGTCCTGCTGCCAGGTGACCTGTCCTCCTCTCTGGAAGCTGCTTTTCCCTTCAGGACCTGGGGACCACGGGCTGAGGTGCAGGGAGGTTGGTTTGCAGCCAGCACTGGCTAATCCTGTTGAGTTTCTGCCTCCTGTCCCCGGTGTGTGCATGAAGAGTGGGGAGCTGTCTGTCCATCCTCTGCACGGGTCTCCAGGCTTCTTCCCTGCAGAAATGTCCCCTTCATCCCCTCTGTTTGCAGCAGGGCCAAGAAGCCAGCAGAGCCCAGGACTGCTGCTGTCACACAGCATGTGGCAGTGCTCAGCCCATGGAATGAATCCATAGTCATGGCTCACTCCTCACTCAGAGCAGGGGCTGGGACAGCCTCTCGCAGATGGGAAGGGCCAGTGGGATGCTCCTTGGATCCACAGCCAGAGCTCAGCTCTTCTCAGATAAGGATTTAGGTTTGGGCTTCTCTCCAGCTGGGGACAGGCAGCAGATTCCTGCCTTGCTGAGCCCTCCAGCCCCGAGGACACGCTCCAAGCTGAGCCAGTTCCCGAAGGGCTCCAGCTGCCAGCCAGGTGTGCTGGCAGGGACACCTTGGCATCCCCAAGGGATGGGCAGTGGCAGAGTGGCATCCCCCGGGGGGTTGGCACCACACCAGGCTGCCAGAGCATCCATCCATTGGCAGAGGGAACTCTCACCCTGCATCTGTCGAGGTGCACAAGGCTGTTCCAGCAGGGATGTTGCTCTGGGAAATGGAGGGGTTGGTTGGTGTGTTTAGAGCTGTGAAATGTGTTTATTGGCTGGAGGTGGCAGAGGAGAGAGATGGGGAAATGCTTGCTCTGAGCTCGCTTCCTTGGTGCTGCATGATGGGGTTTGATGGTGAAATGCCCCAAATCTTTAGGGTTTTGCCTCCACAGCAGGGCCTGGGGACACGTGATGGGTTTGTGTGGCTCTGTTGGGGCTTGGTGAAGGTGAGACAAGGTGGGGAAGCTGCTGCTCCAACCAAGACAGGGCGAGAGGGAGCACCTTGTGCTGCTTTCACAGCAAATAAGAGCAGTACTTGGTGGTTTATTTATTTCCCACACCCACAAACCCTTGCAGGGTCTAATCCTCTGTGCTTGCAGCCCCCTCACCACCCCCAGAGCGTGAGCAGCTCTTCATCCAAACCCTGCTCACCCAAAATAAATCCCCATGACCCCACCTTGGCCAGCCCTGCTGCCCATGGGACTCCCCCCTGCTCCCCTGCCCACCAGCAAGGGAGTTCCCACATCCCCTTTCCAGATGAATCTTCCCCTCTGGAGCTTAACTCCAGCAAAGGAATGATTTGCTCTTACAGCCTGTTAATGAATTTCTGAAATAAGGAATTAATTACCGTCTGTCTAAATTAGAGTTGTCCTATCCTTTGAGATCCATCTTTTTGATTCTAATTAATTTTAAAAATTACTTTTAGAGTCTTCAGTAGAGATTCTAATTTATTTTACTCTAATATTATTTCTTTGATAAGCAAGTTAATTTTTAGATCAGAATCCGTCTAATCTCAAATTTGTCACACAAACTCTGCTCTCTGAGATACTGTTTACAGCTTTTTGGAGATGACAGATCGTGATGCACAAATCATTCTTTCTTCTTTTTTTTTTCCTTTTTAAACACCTGAATGTGTGTGTTCAGAGGAGATTAATTGAAACCCTCCACTGTGCTGTGTTTAGGAAAGATTCTTAATATTTTAGAAGCAAAAACAAATATTAGTTATAAAGCTTCTCTAATTGCCCTTTTTCATGGAGAAAAATGCATGTCTAATTTGCTTTTTTAAATGAGCATTTGCTTTATGGGTATTTGCCTGAGTCTGACAGTTATTTAACTGGCTGTTTTTATTAACTCATGTTCTCAGCATCAAGTGCAATGGCAGCTGGGGAAAATTCAAATATCAATTTTATGTTCTTATCAGAGCTGCCATCCCACAGGCTGCAATAAACCGTGCAGCAAAGCTCAGTCTGGCTCCTGGCTCTGTCCTGATGGAGGTTTGTCCTTGTCCTCTGCTGGTGGCTGTGCTGGCATGGACCTCCCAGGGGACAAGGACGGGGTGTCTGTGAGGAGCAGGGTGTGGAAAAGGCTGGATGCCCATCCTGATGGGTCATGTGTGGGCACCCACACTCGTGGGCAGAGGAGAGGAACCATCAGGAAAAGGGCTGAGGGCTCCCAGCAGCCTCTCCCTCACTGCTGGCAGTTCTCTTTCCTGTGGCTGTTTTTCTTTCTCTTTCCTGTGTTTGTTTTTTCTTCCTTTCCATGTTTGTATTTCCTTTATGACTTGATTGAAGTTTAAAAACATCCTAGCAAGGGTCAGAGAAATAACCTGAAGTCTTCCACTGTCACCAAAACTCTTCCAAGCGAAGCCCTGGGGACTCCTGGAAGTCTTTCTGGAGCCCTCAGGGGAGCTTGGATTGTCCTGTTGTGTCTCATTTGTGCAGAAGCCCCCTGAGATGAGTACCCTGCTCTGCTGCTTCTCTGCAGCCCCCTCCTCTTCTTGGGGGGCACTACGGACCATTTCTTGGCTTTGGCACATGTTGAGGAGCACCCAAAGTGGCCACAGTGCCCTTGTCGTGCATCTGCTCCGTGCCCCCTGGAAGAACCAAACTCCCTACATTTGTATGTGAGCTGGAAAAGCACCTCCCTAGTCATTTTGGACAATTTCATATTATAGTTTGTTTGGGTTCCTAAGCTCTTTCTATTTGTATTTTTTAATTCCCACCTGTGTGGGGTATGGATCTTGGATTCTAAGAATCCCAGATGCTTAGCAGATGGTTAGCTTGAAAAAATAATCAAAGAGGCAGCAAAATTCTGTGTTCATGAGCTCCTATTTATTTCAATCTGGTGTTTTGCCTCACAACAAGACTAATAAGCAATTACTCTTGCATCTCAAATGCTTATGCAGTGTAAATGCATCTGTCAACCAGATTCAACATCATCAATAAAGCTGCCAAAGCTGTTCATAATTCAATGATATATGCTTTGAGCATCTTTTTTGAATATAATTTAAAGATTGTGGTCCTATGATTCCGGCATTATTTCCTGTGTGTCTAAAATACCTTCCAGCTGGAAGGATCCATGCATACATCACATAATCACCTCTGCCTGTGTGGACCTCTGCAAACTGTGCCACTTGGCTTGTGTGATGGCCTCACTTTCTGCCTGGGCTCTGTCAGGGCTCCCACAGGGGCTGCTGGGGCTGAGAGAGCCCTTCTGGGATTTGGAGTATTTCATTCCTCCTTTCTCTTCTGGTGAAATTCATCCCTGTGCAGAACCCCATGAAAGGGCTCTGAGCCTTACTCCTGAAGGGAGTTTGTTAGGAGGGAAGGTGTGCTCTGCAGCACCCTGGGGAATACTCTGGTTTAAAGTATCTTTTACAGGCAGATGTTGTCAGAAGCAGGGGATGTGATTAGTCTCTACATGTATGTACACACATCTTAATTGCTTTGCTGGAGTTCAGCCCAGTTTGACAAAGATGTCCCAAATATGTTTTCATTAATCACAGAATTGTTTGAGCTGGAAGGGGCCTTGAAGATCACCCAGTTCCTCCCCCTGCCATGGGCAGGGACACCTTCCACCAGCCCAGGTTGCTCCATGCTCTGTCCCACCTGGCCTTAACACTTCCAGGGACGGGGCAGTCACAGCTTCTCTGAGCAATTAATGCTTATGAACAACTTACTTTTGCACTTCTGCAAAATGGTGCCTGACCTTAGCTTTAAATCATTTAAATTGAGAATCCAGCACAGGCACTGAGGGTCCCCCATGCTGCTCTCTCACAGCCTTGTATCTCCTTCTTGTCCCCTCTCACTGCTGCTGCAGCCTCCTTCTTTTGCTCTGTGCCTGAAAACATCATATATCCTGTTACCCCATCCATGCTCGTGGAAGAGCCAGGCTGCAGAAAGGTGTGACATCCCTGCCTGAGCTGAAGAAAGAGCAGCCTCACCCTCTCAGCTGTTCATTAGATCCCAACATTTCCATGTACAAAGGCATTTATGAATGTCCCCACTGCAGGAGACCCTTCAGTGAGGTCTTGTGGCTTGCCCTAAGACACAAACCCATGGGAGACAGCCTGTGTCTAGTGTTGGCGTGGGAGAAGTGACGCTGTCACCTGGGGGCACCACATGGAGGAAATCAGGAGCACTTGTCTGGCAGGGCTTGGTTGGTCCCCACAGGTCACTGGGCTGGTGTGGGGGGACCAAGACCTGTCTGGGGCTGTGGTTGGGGTCCCATCTGCTGCTGCAGCAGGAGAGCCTGTGGCTCCCCACTGGCCATGCCCGGAGCCCTGGCCATGCTGAGATAAACACTGCCCTCCCCTGTGCCAGGGCTTGTACCCACAGGAGCTGCCAGGTGGGGACATGTGGGGGCACAGGGGGCTCTGGGGGCACAGGCACTCGGGCAGGCTGACAAACCCATCAGCCCTGGTCCTGCCCCATCCCCTGCCCTCCTGAATTGTGTGGCCGTGCTCATCCAGCTGGGAAGGCTCAGCACCCAGGGCTGGTGGGCTCTGGGGGCAGTGAGGAGGGGGCAGCTTTGCCAAGAAGCCTCCTGGGAGTGATGGGTTTCTCACGCTGCTCGTGCCACGTCCTGGGCATGGAGAGCCACAGCTCCCCTGTCCCTGCTGTGCCAGGGCTGTGCCAGCTCGGTGGGGAATGGCCATGGCACAGGGTTTGTCAGGCTGTGCTGGGGGTGCTCCTGCAGCCCCTCCTGGGCTCTGCAGCCCCTGGAGATGGTGTCTCCCCAGCTGGGGATGGACCTGGCTCTGTGTTTTATGCCCTCTGAGGGACAGAACTGGATTTTTCGTTGCTGATAAAGGGATTATTGTCGCTTTCTTCCTTCCCAGCTCTCCTGCAGGTGTGTGTGCACAGTGGTTTGCTGTCAGGGGGCTCTCCACTCCGAGTCCTACCAGTGTGGTGCTCGTGTTTTGCAGCCTGGAGTGGAGCAGCTAATCCATCACAGCAAGGTGGTGCTCGCTGGAATTTGGCTCTGTCTTCTCTCTGCTCCCAAACCCAGGCAGACCCTCTCGGCCTTGGGCTTCTGCTGCAGCTCCAAGGAGGGATTGACTGTTTCTTCCATCAGGATCTCTCTGTACAAGCCCAAGCCCTCTGTGCACACTGAGTATGGTAATGGGCTCTGCCTCTGTTTTCCAGCCACCCACTGGGGTGAGTTTCTCTTTCTTTTGCTTTGCTTTGTGCCTTATTCCGGAGTTAATGGAATACAGATTTCTGAGCAGAGAGATCCCAGTGATTTCTTTATTTTTAAAATATTTTTTTGCTGTTTATAAGCCTCTGTGTGAATAAGAATCTGAGTCTATCAATGCAGGAGGCAATCCTGCACAGCTTAATTTCTCTGCTCTCTCAACTGTGTCAGTTCCTGAAGGGACAAAAGGAAAAAAAAAAAGGAAAATTAAAAAAGGGGAGGGGGGGAAAAAAAAAAGGAGAGTTAAAGCAACACACTAGGAGTGGTAGTGCAAGGTTAGCAAAAGGAAGTGTTGTAAAACTGGGTCTTTGGAAAAGGTCTGTGCTCATTGCCAGCCCTGTGCAGTTTCCCTTTTCCTAGAGGTTTAGGAGTGCCCACATCCTAATCTTTTCCCATGTCAATAGAAAATCATCCTGGCAGAAGCCTGTGCTAAAGTGAATGTGTTTTGTCCTAACTTAATTCCTTCATCAGCCCCCAGGAACAAGCCAGATTTGCTGAGACTGGATTTGGGCTGGGTTTTGGGTTTTCCATTCGTAGATTCTCCAAAAATTAAGTGCCCATTGAGGAGTATTGGGAAGCAGTCCCTTGGACCATGTGCTCTTGGCACTGGGCTGGGTTTGGGGGGGTTTATGGTCTGTTTCCCTGATGTTCTGGAAACAATTTCCATCACTGCTGGGGATGGGTTGTCCTGTTTCTGTGTGTTCAACTCAGTCCTTTGGAGGCTTCAGTGAAAACAGACTGAAAATCCAAGTATTCCAGAGCATCCTCTGCCTTGCTCTGTGAAACCAGTGAAGCTGAAACCTCTCCAAAACAACAGCCCCAAACTCTGAGTCTGAACATTCACCATTGGGTTCTGGAGGAATTCCAGGATCGCTTTGGATGGCATATTTTACACAGGAGATCACGTTGCTCAATTTTACTTCATTTCATGCTTTCACAGCAAAGAAGTTTTTAAGACCATGGAATCAATGAAAAGGTGGGTGGCTCCCCCCTCCCAGCCAGCTTGTTCAAATGAGCTCTTGGCTCTTAAACCCAGCTTAGTTTTATGGCCAAGAGGTACAAGGGAAAAAAACACAGCAGGAAAATTTAAAACACTTTATGAAGTATTTTACAGAAGAGTGATGTGGCATATATAGACCAGTTAATGGTGTGGTATGAGTGGTTTATTGGCACCTGTGAGCGATGCAATGGCCACACAAGCTCGTGCTAATAAAACCTTTAATTGACACCCTATCACTGTGGGGGCTGGAGCCAAGTCCTGCTGTCCTCAGTCAGGAAACAGATCCCTGGGGACGAGCTGGGGCTCCCTGGGAAAGGGGCCAAGGCGATGTCCTTGGCTCCCCAGCTACACTGCTATGCAAAGTAAGGGGTATGGGGGGCCCAGCAGGTCCTGATCCTGTAAGCAGAGCATGAGTAAAGCTTTGTTTTACCCCAGGCTGGAATATGCTTTTGCTCTTTGCTTTGATGAGAAGTGCATGGTTTCTCTAGAAATCCCAAGTCAGGCAGATTTGCAGGCTGCATCTGTGGTGGGGGAGCTGTGACAAGGGCAATGGCCATGTGATGTCCAGGGTGGTGGCCTCACAATGCCTGAGCTTGGCCACTGCCTGCAGCTTGGGGTGCCCCAGCCCTTTGAAGGGCAGGATATGCATTTAGACCATAGAATCTCACAATGATTGAGTTGGAAGGGACCTTAAAGATCATCTTGTTCCACTCCTTAACATGGGCAGGGACACCTTCCACCAGCCCAGGTTGCTCCAAACCCCATCCAACCTGGCCTTGGACACTGCCAGGGATCCAGGGGCAGCCACAGCTTCTCTGCCCACCCTGTGCCAGGGCCTGCCCACCCTCAGAGGAGAGAAGGTCCAGGGTTCACCTCTCTGTGCAGGAGAGTGGAGGTGACTGGTCAGACTCTGCTCCCTGAGGTCTCCCAGCAGTTTGTCACTGTTGACAAACTCCATCTGCAAAATCCCTCCTGAGAAGAGGAACCTGCAGGTAACCCCAGCCCAGCACAGGGACCTTGGGGGCCCACAGGGAGCAGATCATCTCAGAGCTGCTCTGGCTGCAGAAAACTTTCATGATGTTTCTGTTTCCCCCTGTCACACCTCAGTGCAAGTCCTGCAGTTTGTGGAGGTTGCCAGGCCAACTCCCTCCTTATTGATCCTTCCCTCTGCAGTGTCATCAGCTGTAACTACAAACAATCAGGGAGTGGGGCTGTGCAGTCCTGCATTCAAGCAGACATAAATACAAATATCCTTCCTGCTCTGCAGGCTGAATTCCATCAGACAAATTGGTTTTGGGGTGGAAGTTGGCCCCGTTTCTGCTTAAAGTCACATTTTTCCAGCAGAAGAGGTAGGAATGTCAGGTTTTGTGACCATATGTATCTGTGTCTTTACACCAACAAACCCCAATCAGGCTCCAATCAAGCCTTGTCCCCTGTTATCTTGGCAGCTGCTGACAAGGACAGATCGAGGCGGGTGCAGAAGATCAAACGTGAGACAATCTGTGCTGCATTTCAAACCACCTGAGGCTTCCAAGAGCCACTGTGGCATCTGGTGGGCTCAGTAACTCAAAGGGTGCTTTAAAACACCTCTGCCATCCCCAGCACCCCGAGTTTGCCATTGTTGTAAATTAATAGCTTTCTCCAAGTCATTTGAACTTCTTATCCCACAAGTGTCATTGCTCTGTTAGGGATAGGCTGTGCAGTGAGATTATAACAGCATGGTTCTGTTTTTCTCCTTAACCACCAGTGTCTTGCTGGTTTTTATTATCTTTTCTGCCTGGAGGAGTTTTTGAACAAAGTAACTTTTCAAATCACAGTGTTTCTCTAATGCAATGTCTGGGGATGAGCTTATTTGTGCCTTTACGGGACATGAGTAAACACATTTCTTAAATATATTCCCATCTACCAAAAAACTATCCTGCCGTGGCTTTAGGCAAACAGGATACTGGTGGAGAGTCAGAACACCAGTGTGTGCCACAAGCAGGACTGGTATGGGCTGGGGGGGTTGGTGCAATTTCTGTCTGATTTCTTTTTCATGCCTTGGGGGCAGGAAAACACAGGGAAGGGCTCTGGGAATGGCTGTGAGGGGATGTGGTGGTGTCTGTTCATGAAATATCCTTGGGGTCACGGTGTGGATTCCACAGCAGGTGACACTGGAGGGAAACCAGGAGCAAACGGGCTCAGAGTGTGCTCAGGGAGAGCTGAGAACTTGCCTCTCCCATTCACAGCAATGCCGGTGCTCAGTGGAGTTATTTAATTTCATATTACACGGGGCTGGAGAACACGTAATTTGCTCTCATGACTGGAGGCAAAGCAGGGTTTTCACATCTTTGAAATCGTTTTTCAAGGCTGCCAACATCCCTGCTGCCCTGAGGGCCAGCACGGTTCGGTGCTGAGCAGTGGGATGCCTGCAGTGCCCTGGGATGCTGCAGGAGCTGTGGGATGCTCAGGCCAGGTGAGGCTGCAGCCGGGATGGGAGGGATGTGTGATGGATGTGCTGCAGAGCCAGGCACAGTGTCAGGGTGTGATCCCTGTGATCCCTGTGCAGCCCAGGAACTGGAATGAAACCTTAACAAAGTGCTGCTCCAGCAGCTTCTCCCACTGGACTGGGAGGGATGAGGGCATGGGGCTGCTCCTGCACTTCCCCATGTCTGTAAGGAACCACCTCACCCCTTCTAACCCCTAGGAAGTGTCTTTCTATACATACACCATCTCTATATAGCATACAGATTTCTCCCTGTCAACCAAGTCACGCTGTGGAGGTGTGATGAGAGGCTCAGCCTCGCCTGGTTTGTTCATCCAGTCAGTGTCCCCTGCTGAAATCAAAGCTGAAGCTCTCCTGTCCCTGCCTCCCCCTCCACCCGTGTGAGTGGGACACACACCAGCCAGCACAGAGATGTCTGGGGGCATTTTTGCATCTTTATCTCTGCCCTGGTGGGTGCCCAAGCAGCTGCCAGGGTTAAGGTGTGGGTGAGCACGTCCCTGGCACCAGATAGGGCTTGGGAGAGGAGAAATTGAGCCCCGGGGGTGATGTGGGATGTTAAACTGAGGAAACCCAGCCCTGTGCATTCCCCCAAAACCTTTCTGCCTCCAGGTGAAGCTCCTGACTCTGGGAAAGTGCTGTATTTCTTCATGCTGAGCAAAGGGGTGACTGTAAAAGGTGAGACTGGCCTGTAGGCAGTTAAAATTAAAAATTTTCCACTTTTCTGAGCGCTAATACCAGGATCATGCTGTCTAAATAATGTCCAGGCTCTGGCTGCTGTATTACCTGTCCTAAGCATGATTTACTGCTGTAATAAATTAGCCCCTAAGCCAAAGAATCAAAAATAATTGGCTTTACATCTTGGTGCCCATTTTATCCTGTTCCTTTTTCCTTTCCACCTGTCCTCTCTCTCCATCTTATTCATTCTCTGACATTTTCCCCCCCCCCCCCTTAATTCCTTCTCAAGGGCCACTTTGGGATTCTTTTCCACTCCTCATGCTCGTCTTGGGGTTAACAGATCTGGTTTCTTGTCCTTTGTTTTCTCCTCCAGCTGTTTCCAGCTGCTGTGCCCACAAGCTGTGCTCTGGCTGGTGGAGGAGGAAGAGGAGGAGGTCTTTCCCTTCTCCCAGGCCAGTGTAGCCCAGTGTTGGCTGTGACCCACCCTGGGGGGCTGGAGGAGAACCCCCTGACCATGGGAAGTGATGGAGGTGCCACGGGCTGTGCCACAGCAGAGGTTGGTAGAGACATCAATCAGTATCACAGCTGGATTTTAAATGGACTTTAAAATGAGCTCCACATCTTACTGCTCTGAAACACGGGATGGCCTCCGAGCATGAAATACATCGGGGCAGGGGGCTGGGGGGGTTGATGGGCTGTGAATATTTTGCATCTCTTTGTGTGGTTCTGCTTTATGCCTTTAACCCAAAGGCTTTTGACACATTTAGCAGAGTGTACCCTCTGGTGTCACCAGCTCCTACCCTGTCCCCATCTGTCTCCAATATACCTGAACAAGGAATTGGGTACCCAGCCCTTCTGGGAGAAGGTAAATGAGGGTGTGTCATGGGGTAAAGGTGGATTAATAAGGGCAGGTCTGGAAGAAAAGGCTCAAAGGCTTGGTGAATGTGTCTTTTGGGATTTAGCCCAGAATGTTTGGCCCAGTGATGTGCTCTGAAAGCTGTTGCAGGACAAACCACGTGAACAGGAGCAGTTGATGCAGACTTTATTTATATTTAGTAGTAAGAAATGGGCTCAAAATGCAAGTGTAGATGGTTACGTGTGTGTGTAGTGTGTGTAAATGTATGTGTGGCTACCAGGAGGGAAGGAGAGGGTGATCCTCCTCCTAGGAGCAGGTATGTGCCACCTGAGCTCCATCACTGCAGGGGGTTGGTGATGCTGCAGTGAAGCCTTTGGGCTCCCATAGAATCACAGAATGGTTTGGCTTGGAAGGGACCTTAAATCCCATCTCATTCCAGCCCCCTGCCATGGGCAGGGACACCTTCCACTAGCCCAGGTTGCTCCAAGCCCCATCCAGCCTGGCCTTGGACACTGCAACACCACCATTATGGTGTGACACCGAGCACAGCAGCTCCAAACCCAGTTACTCAACACCACAGCCTAGGTAAGAACAACCTGACTGCTCTGAGCAATCCCAGCTAGAACAGCTTGAAAGAATGGAGGGTGTTTCTTTGTTTTCCTCTAAATAAATGGGCTTTTTCTGTTTTCTTTTGGTTTTTTGTTGAGCTGTTAATGTTCATTTTGCGTGCGGGCATGATGCCGTTCCTGTTACAGAATGCACACAGTGGAGTGCAAAAATCAAGATTGCATCTCATGCATAATGCATGGCCCAGCAACCCGCTCAACAAATTACCCAAGTAGATGCCTCCGACAGGGCTGGGGGGAAGGAGGGGAAAAAAATATTGTAACAAGTATCTTTCTAAAGAAATGACAAGATAAACACATAAAAAATAGGCATGCGGAGCTTTTCTCGAGGGGGTCAATTCAGAAATTAAAGATAAGGATGATGTGGCTGCAAGTGTGGAGCAGCAGGTCTGAAGGTGGGATGGGACAGGGGATGCTGCTGGTCCCACTCCTGGATAGCAGGGGGAGCCCAGAGCTCCCTGTGGAGGTGTCCGAGGGCTTGATTTGGTGTTGGGAACTTATTAGAGGAGTGACATCCTATGGAGGGAGGTAGGGAAAGGGATTACTTGGTTTATTTATCACTTTTGATGTGCTGGCTTGCAGGGATGTGCTGCAGCTCTGTGCTGCTGTGACACTGGATCCTGTGCTGCTTCTCTGCAAAGAGGAGGGAGCCCTGCAAGATACAGGTTTTGTGTGTGTGAGGATGGCGAGGAGGGGGACAGAAAGGTGGGAATGGGCCACTAAAGTCGTTCTTGTTCTCTCGGTGTCACCAGCCCAGGAGCAGCCTTGGCTTCCCCAGTTGCCAGACTCAGTTTTGCAGCCTGGAGGAGTTGGAGGATGGAACCTGTGCTCCCTGCAAAGGGACTTTCTGCAAACAGATGCTAAAGTAAGTGACCACGAGCCCTTGCTGTGCTGTGTGCCCTGCCCCTGCTAAACATGGAGCATTCTCTGCAGGCTGGCAGGGCAGCGAGCAGCCACTGCCCATTCCCAGAGCGGGCACCGAGGTTGGTGCACAGCCTGAAACCTGGGTGCTGAGCTGTGGGTTCAGGGAGAAAAGGGGCATTTTGGTAGTTTGGATTGCTTTTGCTTCACCCTGGAGGGTGAGGGGGTTGGCCCATCACCCAGGGCTTCTGTGCTGGCAGCACTGATGGGTTTGGAGCAGCATCCTGCAAGGATGGGGCACCCTTGGGCACTTGTTCCTCTGGAATCCAAGCCTGTTGAAAGGGCCTGGAGAGGGGAGTTTGCCTCTAGGAAAGCAGAGGGGCAGCCCCAAAACTTCAGCAAGGACTAAACTTGCTGATAATTTCACCATGACAATGCCCAGGGCTCCTGGACCCCTGAGATCCACGCGGGGCGCATTTGGAGACTGGGATGAGCTGGGGCTTTTTCCCCCCTCATTTGAGTAATAACTCAGGCTCCAAATCTCATCTTACTCGTGTCATTGACACTAATGAGGCCGGGCCCGATGCAGCAGGACGTGTTTGGGGTTCTCTTGGTTCCCTGGGGGCAAGACATGGGCAGGAGCCCGGGGGCAGCGGGTCCACGCTGGGCTGGGCGCACCCGGCTCCGACACGCTCAGCCCATCTGGTGGCTGCTCATCCCAGCCAGGCTTAAACATGGACCAGGAGAACCAAGGATGAGGACAGGGCTTAGGATGGGGGAAAGGAATGCACGGGGAGGGATTTGTGCTATTCGAGTGGCTTTTTTCCAGGTTGTTCCAGCCGGGCTCTGCTGTGTTAGTGCCAGAGTTATCACCCGCAGTGTGACACGGCTCTGAGTGTTCCCAACATCCAGGGGCCAAACACCCTCCACCAGCAGCAAAACCCAGGCTTAAAGAAGCAAATCAGCGTGAACAGCCACTTAAATAGTGATTTGGGCTCCTTGGCACTGGGGTAGTTTGATGTTGCTCACAGCAGAGCCCTGACCTGATTCCAGGTCTCTCTTTCCACCCACAGCCCCCTGTGGAAAAGCTCTGGGCACTCGTGGCATCAAAGAGCTGCTGTCCATGGGTGACCAGGGCTGAGGTTTGTACATCAGGAATTTGATGCCAATAGAACTCCAGTGTGTTACCACTTATTTTTTATATTTCTCTTCCCATGCGGTCATTTCTGTGGAATTTGGGAGCGATGACAGGATTTGCTTTCCATTTAGTTCGGGAGCGTTTAAAATAAACCCAAAATGTAAAGAGGGCACTTTCCTTCTGCTTGGCTTTTTGGGCCATGACTGGGGGGGAGGGCTTTGCCCTTTCCCCAAATTGCTCTGTGACCCCATACAGTGGGTGGGGAGGGCTCTGCTCCCTCCCCAAATCTCCCTATGAGGAGCCCCACGATGCCCCATCCCTCCCCACCCCACAAAGCCTCACTGCTCCCTCCCAAAACCAGAGCTGGCAGCTTTTGTGGGGATTAAAATACCGCAGGATCTGCTGCTGTTTTGTTTTTAAACGCCTGAATGCATTAGCATTGATTTATTTTTAATATGACCAACCACCTGTGAGTTTTGGATATTATTTCTGCTCGTTCCCTTTGGCACAGGTGGGTCTTCAGTGGCCTCCTGATGGGATGCTGAGGGGCTGGCAGTGTCCCCAGTGCACTGCTCTGCCCCCAGGGCACTAAATATTACCTTTTCTCAGTGCTCCTGTACAGCTCCACATATTGTAGGGTGGCTAAAGAGAAGGGGAAAGCTTTTTCGTTTTTTCCTTTTGGTTTTTTCCCTTCTCTTTATTCCTTTCCTTTTTTCTTCCCCCCTCAGTCTCAGATGGCCTCTGAGAAAAGACCTCAGCCTGTTTATGTCCTGCAAGCCTGGGAAATGAGCAGAGAGGTTCAAGGTCACAGGTAATAATAACAGCAGGTCTCCCCTCACCCTCTGCAATGCTCGTCCCTGAACTACTCTCTCAGCAATGTTTCCAATCACCTTGCACATATAATGAAAGTACAGGCAGGAACTCACTAAGCAAATGAGCCCCTCCTTTAATTCCATTTGCTTATGCTGCTTATTTTTCTCCTGCATAATTATTTTTAAAGGAAAATTTAATTTCGTTTAATGGGAACAAAGTTTAACACTCTGTAAGCTTTGTCTTCTGCAGCCTCTATCTGGTAAGCTTTTTTCCTGTTTTGTTTTATTTTTTTTTCCTAATTATTTTTAAACAGGCCCAGTAAATTGTATGTGTTTAAGAGGCACTTCTCATTAAGATGAAATACTTTGATCTCGTAGGATCATCTGTTTTTAAGGAGATAATGATAAAAACTACATTTTTTTTCTCTCCAATCTCAGCAGTGACCGTGTCCCCTGGCCCTGCCCAGGTGTTTGCTCTGCTGTGAACCTGGTGCAGCAATCAGAGCCCATCAGAAGGAAAAAGGGGTCAGGAGAAGAGCTCGGAGAGGGCACAGCAGGGACCATTAAGAACTAAGTGGCAAATCATCTCAGGAAAGGGAAACGTTTAACCTCCTTATTTATTTATTTTTAAGTACAGATGGTGTGGGGGGAAAAAAAGGCTGCAAGAAGACCAAGAGGCATGGCAGTGCTATATATAGCTGTACAGCTGTTTCCTTCAGGTGTTATATCTCAGAAACGTAGGATGATTAATTCTGAAAGTTGAAATGTATAGCGGATTCTGATTACAGCTGAGTGTCTATAATTTAGCTACTTAGTAAAATTAACTTGACGTTTTTAGTGAGCTGTGAGGACAATAATGTGTGAAGAGACTGAAGAACAACTTTGACTGCACGCTCCTTCCCCTACCTCCCCCCTTTTTCCAATTTGCAAAGTTTATTTTTAACTTTTCCCGTTTCCCTGGCATCTTTCCCCCAATCCAGGCGAATGGGTTTGGCTCCCCCTCCTGGCACAGAAAGGCAACGCCGGGTTGGGCTGAGCCTTCCCCTGCGGGATGGACCAGAAGTGCCACAGGGATGTCCAGCCCAACTCGGGCACAGGCTGCAGGTTGGGATCTCCAAGGCACAGAACACTTCTCAGAGCATGACACCTCCTGGAAGGCTGGGGGAGCTCCCACTCAGTCCCTCTGCATCCTTGGGAGAACTTGAAAAGCAGGTCATAGCAGCGACCATGGAAAGGGGCACCAGGGAAGAGCAGGGCTGGAGCTTGGTTTTCTCCATGCACAATGGTTGTGGGTAAGTGTGGAATGTAAGAGACCATCCCCAGTGCCAAGGACCAGGGTATCTGTGACATGTCCTATGAGGAAAGGCTGAGGGAACTGGGAGTGTTGAGCCAGGAGAAGAGAAGCTTTGGAGTGACCTAATTGTGACCTTCCAATACCTAAATGGGGGAGAGATTATTGACAAGGGCCTGGAGTGATAGAACAAGGGGGGAATGGCTTCAAAGTGACCGAGGAGGGTTAGAGTGGCTATTGGGATAACATTCTTCCCTGTGAAGGTGGTGGGTGCACAGGTTGGGCAGAGAAGCTGAGGCTGCCCCAGCCCTGGAAGTGTCCAAGGCCAGGTTGGACAGGGCTTGGAGCAACCTGGGCTAGGGGAAGGTGTCCCTGCCCATGGCAGGGGGTGGCACTGGATGAGCTTTGAGGTCCTTCCAGCCCAAACCATCCTGAGATTCTGTGAAAGAGCAAGACTTCAGATTCCACATTTCCCCTTTTCCTTGCAAGCTGGTGCCTTATCCACCCTCTGGAGCCTTGGCTCAGGTGCCAGGTGACTTGGTAACCATTCTCCCAGGGCATCAGCAAAGCTTTGCAGCACCTTGTGATGGTTCCTACTGGGAGCTCAGGAACTGTGTGTGTGTTGTCAGCTTTTCATCAGCACAAATAAATGTTGCCAGATGGCACCCACGGATCTGATTCCAGTTCTCAGGAAGCACAGGATGGCTTTAATGAGAAGTGAATGATGCTTTATCCAGGATGTTTCACTGGTAAACAAAGCAATAACAAGTCCTGTACGTGTGCCTTGGCAATCCAGGACTTCTCTGTCCACCTTGTCTGGAAGGGCCAGATTCCATCAGGGTCTTTGTGTCTGGCAGGGCTGTCACACTGCCAGGGCCTGCCTTTGGGGACAGATCTGAAAATCACCCTGAGCATTTGTTTTGGCAGCAGAAAATTCACCTTCCAGCCTGCCCACCTCCCTCTGCTCCCCTTTGGTCACTGAGGGGAATTAGAAAACAAAATGTTTCAGTGAGGATGAGCAGCTGGTGGAGACAGCACCTCTTAGAAGGGACTCACCAGGATCCAAGTCCTCCATCTCTTCTGAGAAATGAGACCTTTTCTAGACCTGACATGCCCAGAGCTGACCTTTCCAGAATCACTCTGACTAGAGCATTAAAATGTCTTTATCAGCTTAGCCATCTTTCTTCTTAACCTCACCACTCTTGATTTTTCCACTCAAAAAATACCCTGGAAAGCTGCAAACTGGAGCCCAAAGAACAGAAAACAAACACTCTTGGAAAAGTTGGGGGAATGTGTTTGCTAAAAGTGACCCTTGTCCTGCCCAAGCATCTTCACCTGAGCATCCCAACCCCTCCTTCACCAGCAGCACTGGGCAGGGGTTTCATTGCCAATAATTTGGGGCTGGAACAGGCACGAAGCTGTTTCACTGATTTACTGTGAGAATTATTATTATTTCCATGGTCCCACAGTTCTGGTGCAACTGGAATCTTCTCATGGAGAGCTTTTGGCTAAAAACCAGGCAGAGGCAGCGAAGGTGCTGCCTTGTTAATTAATCTGGTGTTAATTAATATAGCTGTGGCTGTGTGGGTTCTGTATCTGCTCCTTCTGCATGTAAGAGAGGTGATGGGAAAGAGAAAATGGCCTGAGGGCTGGGGGGTTTGGGGAAACTGGGAGAGTCACTGTAAGTTGCTGATGGGAGTATGGGGTCAGCACTGGCTGGAGGGAAATCCTAAAAATCCTATTTTGTGAAGAATCTTAATATTTGGGGTTTTTTCTCAGTGGCTGAAGGAATAAACAGGTAATTTCTGTAACTTCACATCCCCTTGCATTTCTTTTTAACACAAATGAGCAGGATCCAGTGTCCAATTCCTGATTTTTGTCTCTTACCTCTTAACTTGCACGAAGTAGAGGGAAAGGTTTAAATAGTGGAGGGAGAATGGAAACAAAACAAAAGATTTCATAATGTCATTTGGAGGCTGTGATTTGCTCATCAGCAAGACCACAAAAGGAGAAACGACATTACCCAAAATCTGCAGGGGTTGAGTCTTCTGGTTTTGAAGTGACAGCAGAAATCCTTCTAAAACAGGGTTTGAAACAGGAACTTTCATGAGAAACTGAGGAAAAAAGGCTCCTCCACCCCAAAAAAAAGACAAAAATGCCATTTTGTGCTCCTGGGAAGCCCCCTCAGAGCATCCCTTGGTGGCCCCTGGGATTTGAAGATTCCAAGGGCACCATCATCTCCATAGGGTGGTGTTGGGGGAGTGAAGGGAGATGCTGTGGCTTTTTGGGGACCTTTTTGAGTCTGGTGGGGCTTTGGGGGTGATGGGAGGCTGGAGGTGTTTCTTGGGGGAGTTAAAATGATGGTGAATTGCTGTTTTTCTGCTCTTCATGTTTGACTGCTCGTTGTGATTGTAACCCCAAGCTGAGCACCCCCCTTTCCCAAGGAAAGCCTTAGCTAAGCTCCAGGCACGGACTTAGATTTGAGTAAAATATTTTTTGCAGTACTTAAACGTGAGAAGGGAGGGAAAAAATTTATTTTTAAAATAAGCTCTTACTCTCCCAGGTCTTGTGTGATCCTCAGTGTGACACAATCATTTTCCAACACCACTTTTCGGGTATATATAGAAGGGCATTTTCTGTTCCTTCCCTCTCCTTTCTGTGAAACAATTGGGCAACTTTCTTTTTTCCTTAATATAATACTGCATTAAAATTAGCTCCCAGCCTAAAAAGAGTCCTGTGTGTAGGATGGTAGCTGCCTGCCTTCCTTTCCAGCTCTTCCCCTGGAGCTTCCACTGGGATTTTGCCCCTCGTGGGTTTGCTGGTGTGGGGCTGTGCTCTCCTTCCTGCCTGGTGTCCCTGTGCTCTGTCCCTGCCTGATGTCCCTGTGCTCTGTCCCTCCCTGATGTCCCTGTGCTCTCCTTCCCACCTGATGTCCCTGTGCTCTGTCCCTGCCTGATGTCCCTGTGCTCTGTCCCTCCTCGTGTCCCTGTGTTCTCCTTCCCTCCTGATGTCCCTGTGCTCTCCTTCCCTCCTGATGTCCCTGTGCTCTCCTTCCTGCCTGATGTCCCTGTGCTCTGTCCCTCCTGATGTCCCTGTGCTCTCCTTCCCACCTGATGTCCCTGTGCTCTGTCCCACCTGATGTCCCTGTGCTCTGTCCCACCTGATGTCCCTGTGCTCTCCTTCCCTCCTGATGTCCCTGTGCTCTGTCCCTCCTGATGTCCCTGTGCTCTCCTTCCCTCCTGATGTCCCTCCTGATGTCCCTGTGCTCTCCCAGCAGTGAGCATGCAGAGTTCAGAGGGTGGATCAGACTCAGCAGCTTCTGTGGCACTTCACCCTTCGGCCTCAGCCCAGGCTCCAGTGGTGCAGCCAGTGCCAGCCTCTCAGCAGGTAAGGTATGCACAGCTGGGAATGCTGTTTCCATGGAGAAGAGCCCTGTTTTGCTGGCAGATGTATTTTAATCCAGGGTTTTTATAGTGGGGAGAGGATTTTTAATCAGCTCGTTGAGGTACTGGGGCCAACCTGTTGCTGGAGTTTGTGTTGATAAAGGCTGTCGATACCTCGTGTGTTTTTAGCCCTCCCAATCAATCTGCAGGCTTTCAAATGTGGGGTTTAAATTTTAATTTAGCTGCCCAAGGAAGTCACTTCATGCCAGCTCCGTGTTTGCTTCGGATTAATATCCTGTTGTCGTTGTTTGGTGTGTCAATAAAAGCAGGAGAAGATGAAACAGTCACTGCAAACAAAGTACTGAGGTCATGGGTGAGAAGGGTGAGGGGGGAGCTAATGCAGGGACAGGGTGGAGCAGCCACTGGTGCATTCCCAGAGGTGTCTGCATCCCCAGGGCAGTGACCAGGGGGTCAGGGAGGGGCTTCTCCCCCTCTTCTCTGACCTCAGGAGACCCCACAGGCAGAGCTGCCTCCAGGTCTGGGATTCTTGGCACAAGAAAGACATGGAATTGTTGGAGCAGGTCCAGAGAGGCCACAGAGATACTCCAGGGGCTGGAGCCCCTCTGCTCTGGAGCCAGGCTGGGAGAGCTGGGGGGGTTCAGCTGGAGGAGAGAAGGATCCAGGGAGACCTGAGAGCCCCTTCCAGTGCCTAAAGGGGCTCCAGGAGAGCTGGAGAGGGACTGGGG
>JAWWEE010000037.1:3735872-3761900 GCA_035221455.1 Xenops minutus | reverse complement strand
GCCAGAGCAGCTCAGGAAATAAATGCCTTTTTGGGACAGGTTTCAATGTGTGGCACCATCGGCACCCACTGTCCTGATGGAGGAATGATTTCAGGGGACAAGGTGCTGGGCTGAGCCAGGGGCAGTGGCTCTAAACTGCAGTAGGGCTGATTAGATGGAAGGAAGAAGTTTTTATTGTGATGGTGGTGAACACTGGCACAGATTGTCCAGAGAGGTGGTGGGTGCTCCATCCCTGGGAACATTCGAGGCCAGGCTGGCTGGGATTTTGAGCAACCTGGTCTGGTGGGAGATGTCCCTTCTCACTGAAGGTGGGTTGGACGAGGTGATGTTTAAAGGTCCCTTCCAGCCCAAACCAATTCCAAGCCCAAACCATTCTATGATTTGATGATTCCTTGTAGCTCTGCCTGGGGCTCCTGCCAGCACTCAGGAGTGGGGTCTGGCAGGGAAGGTTCCCCTTGCCTTTTGTGTGTGTCACAGCAGTGTCACACACATGGGGCTGTGCCAGTTTGCCCAGGAGATGCTGGGAGAGCAGCTCCATTTTTACAGAAAGAAATGAGAAATGCACCTAAGAGATGCATCAGTGAGTGAGTGCACATAGGGCAGGTTCTGCTGGTTATCCCAAATGGATGTGTGGGATGTGCCAGGGCTTGGGATGGCCCTTCATAATCCGCTTCAGCCGAGGACAGCCCAGTGCTGAAGAGCACCAGGCAGTTATGGAGCAGATGTTGGACACAATAAACCCCGACTGCCTCGACATTTAGGACTATTTCAGGTGTCTGTGTCAGGTGCTGCCTGAAAGGACTTTGAGTCTTTTTCCAGGAAGCTGCTGGACCCACTATTTACAATATGCTTTTATGGGTTTGATCAAGACCAGCAGGGCCAGGGGGAGCAGGAGGCTCCTAATCCCTGTCTGAACCCCGCGTGTTTTCCCGGGATATCAGGGCACCCTTCGGAGGGGCACAGGAAGAACTGGTGAGACCTTCCTGGAGGTTTGCAGCTGTTAAAGGCAGTAAACACCAGAAGTGAGCACAGCACCAGAGCAGGCTGCAGAGTAAACACAGGAAGCTGACTCAAAACTGAAACAACAACAACAACAATCCCTCCCCCAAGTATGAAAATAATGGATTTTTTTATTATTTTTTTTTTTTTTAAATCCTCACAACTTGAATGGGATCAAGTCTGAACTCACACACGCAGAGGAACACAAAGCCTGGCTCTGTGCTAGGAGCCTTTCTAAATGATTTTTAAACAAGCAAGGGCTATAGAAAACTATGGAACAATAGAACGGACCTATGTGTTTGTTTTAAGCCCCAGAAGCTCCTGCCATGGTTGGATGTTGGAGGAGCAGGAGCTTGTGCTGGGATTGCTGGTGATTTCCCCTTTGTCTATTCAAGGTAAGCTGCAACAATAACTTCCTGCTCACTCTGCTGTGAAAATACCCTCTGTTAGGGTATGAAAATAGCTCCGGGTCCCATCGTGCTGAGCCTCCAGAACACTCCATCCCTGGGCACGGAGCGACTTGCAGACCTCTGGGGGACAGCTAATAAATCAGATTTCAAAGGCCAGGTGCCCCCAAGCTGCATCTATCCAGCAATTTAAAGTCTAAAGAGCTTAAAAGTCATAGGCCAAATGCTGAAGGATGTTTGGTGAATAAAGAAGAAATACGAGGAAACAGCAACGAAGGAATATCAGTGTGAAGGAGCAGAGCTGTGAGTGAACTGCTCAGCACAGAGAGCCAGGGGGGGACATCCTGCTGCAAACTCCCTGTTGGAAACTGCATTGGGGGCAGCCCTGAAGACAAAAACTTTGGGGTGTTGGTGTTGACAAGAAGGTCAACACAGCCCAGCAATGTGTGTTGGCAGCCCAGAAACCACCCGTGTTCTGCTCTGCACCAAGCTGTGGCTGCCCCATCCCTGGAAGGGTCCAAGGCCAGGCTGAACAGGGCTTGGAACAACCTGGGCTAGTGGAAGGTGCCCCTGCCCATGGCAGGGGCTTGGAAAAACATGAGCTTTAAAGTCCCTTCCAACCCAAACTGTTCTATTATTCTACAACAAAACTGTCAGGAAAAAAGAGAATACCACAATAAAATATGTCTGCAATTCATTTCTAGCCAATTTTTCACTTCAGAAAAGTTTAAAGTCTTATTTCAATATTACTAAAACTGAACCTCTCCATTAAAAAATGCTAAAGCATAAATGAAGCATCACTTCATTCTGAAGGAAGATTTTTCACTTCGCTTGAATGTTCTGTTTCTGCTCCAGAACAAATAATCTTTAGTCTTTAGGCATTGCTAAAAGCTGGAACAAAATTAGGCTTGCATAACACAAGGTAAAAAGTTTTTCCTCGATCTTTCTTCTTTCTTTCCTCTTTCCCAGACCCACCAGGCAAATCAAACACAGAGATCTTTGTACATCACTTCTAAGAATGCCTGCTGGGATTTTCAGGAGCACCTAAGGATCTGTCTGCACCCTTAAGCATTTAAACAGCCTTAAATATAGCCCTAACAATGTCATGAGGCTTTCTGTAAGCCAACGTGCTTCTTGACCCAGGATACTGCCAGCTAATCCAACACAGAAAGGAATTGAGGTTTCCTAATCTGATACTGTTTCCAAACAACGAGGCTTAACCTGACAAATAATGCACATTTAGAGCCCCCTCCAAATATTCCCACGCGTGGCTTGGTGCAGGGAAATGAGTGTTTGAGAGTTGCAGGAATCAGGCTGCTGTTGACATCTGGTTTATGAGTCATGTGCCATGATAACAACCTGTGCTGATCCCCCAATAAATGCCCCCTCATCACCAGGCTGTGGCAGGGAAGCAGAGCTCATGCTAAGTGCGTGTGTCTTCACATGTCTCGTTTTACCAGCGGGTCTGTGCAACTATTAAAAAGAAAATTATGAGCATCAAACAGCAGCTAAACTGAGGAATATCATTTGCTAAACACTCCGTGTCTTCTCTCAGCCAAGAGATGGGACAGATTAGCTCAGCCACAATTACCTGCTCCGAGAATCATTTTCCACCTGCTTCCTACCCCCCGGTTTTTTATCACCACACTCACGTCGTGCTCACGTACTTAAAATGGTTAATGAAAATCTGTTGCCTTCCCTCAACCCCTATTTTAGGAACCTCTATTTTCCCTCTTTCCTGGGTCATTCTTAATAGCATCCGCAGACACGGAAGGCTCTGCTAAGCCTGTGAGCAGACAGGGCTGCGAGGCACAGCACAAGGGGCACTTCAAGGTGAACTGAGGGACGAGGGCTCCTGAAGGGACACCCATGTGAGCTGGGACACCACCACGAGACATCCTTCTGTGCCACCAGCCCTGGCTGGGGCAGCCAGACATCTCCTGCCACGGTGTTTTGGTGCCCCAGTCACGTCGAGTTCACGATACAGCAGGTGCTGGGAGAAATGAAAGGAGGAGGGTTTGGTCTTTAGAGTTGGTTATCTTGTTTTTAATGAAAAATCAGCTGCTCTGAGGCAGCCCCAGATTGCAGCCTAAACTTCACTTGGCACACAGTGCAGACGGTTCCTTCGCTGGGTAAGTACCTTCCACCTAATCCTCAATCTTGTCAATATGTATTTACCCTTAATAACTTGGATCTGGGTCATCACTTTGTCTTCCATTTGTTTCTGTGCGTCCTAAGCTGTGGCTCTATTTCTGTCCAGGCTAAATGCTTGGTATTCCCCCTAAGACTTGGGAACTTTCCAGCTTCTGTCTCACAAAATAAAACAAGCTATAAACAAAGCCTCTTTCCAGCCAGCCACTGTATTGTGGGCACAAAGGCTTGTCGGGGTCTGAAATTTCCCACCCTGAAAAGTATGTCAAAGGTATTTTCACAGCCTCTGCCCCGTGTCATTTCGCCAAAACATCTCAAGTCATTTTCCTTTAGGAGAACAAGGGATAAAAAAAAACAACAAACCCCACATGCACACACACACACAAACCCCAACCCTCTAATGCCTGTGTCAACAGGTGAGGTCTAAAAATTTCATTAGGGGTAAAAAAAAAGGGGAAGCAGTAACAGCTGCACGTGTGTTTGGAGGAAATCAGAGGGGCACTTTCCATCTGGCATGTGCTCCACAGGCAAAAGAGCTTTTATAAGACTTGGAACTCAAAGACCACTTATATTTTGGGGAGCAGGCTATTCTTGCACAGCTCATTTTAGGCAGCACAGCAACAGCTACCACTGGAAATACCCCATCATTCTGCCTGAGGAGAGTTCACACTGTGGTTAAAAAGGGACAAAAAAAGGTCCATCTCTGAGTGGGAAGATGGGCATGGCCAAGGTGAGGATGTCTTGGGTTTATTTCGGCCAAAATCTGTTGTGAAATGCTGGATTTGACACTTTTATCTCCGAGCTTGAGTATTTTCCCCACTGATCTAAGGCCTAACATGAAAGAAGAGATTCCTGCTTTCAACATTTTCAGCTTCTGTAGAAGAAACCTCCAAAGCTGAACCATCAATTCAGGTAAAGGCTTCCCTTCCCCTGAAATGCAGGGTGATCCATAGGTCCTTCCTCTGCCTTGCTTCTGCACCCCACAAAAGTGTTGTCACCACAGACTGTGGGCTTGCCCTCCTCCTGGTTTTAAGAAGTTCCATCTGGGAAATTTTTATCAAAGGGCATTTTCCCAAAACCTGTTCCCCCAAACTATGTCAGGAATTCTGCCTGAGCTGACAAAGCCTAAAGGGTCACACCCCTGCAGAGAACCCCAAAATCACACCCCTGCCCTGCAGCAAGCCCAGGCTGTCCTAAGGCTGAGCTGCTGGGCTAAGCCCTGTTCCAAGGCTGCACAGCTCCTGCTCCAGGGAGCTCACACTGTGGGCAAAGAAGACTCTGACAGTTGCAGAAGCACAAGGCAGCATTTCTCACTCTCAGCTGTCAGACCTGACCTGACTCACCAGCTCTCCCATCAAGTGCATTTTGGGCAATAATTCTCATTTTAACCTCACCATCATCAGCTGGCTCAGCTCAGCTGCCACTGCCCGGGATGCTCCTGGGCTGATGGTGTGTCATCAGACCACGGAACAAATTGCATCTTCTCACTCAAGCCCTGGCCCAGCAGGACATTTCCATGTATTTTTAACTCAAGCCAATCCATGAAGCCAAAGGGACTGTGCTGCCCTGGCCCTGCTACTCCCTCTGCACTGTGGTTTTGGGTGACCTGATGCATCATCCTCGTGGCTTGAGCTTTCCACAGGTCATAAAGCTGGGCTTATGTCCTGCTGAAAGTCATAAACACTTGGCTCTTTTGGTGGTTGAAGCAGAGATGTGTAACCAGCTATACTGGGGCCAAAACAGCCTGGTTTTTCTCCCAAGAATCATTTCAGCTGGAAAAGACCTCTAGGATCATCGAGTCCAACTGGGTTGGGCAAGAAAGCAACTGGGATTTCATTCTATTTTTTGGGGGAGAGGGTGATCTTAGTTTGTTTCTTTTTAATTAAAAATTGAAATTCCAGCTTGAAGCCATGATTATCAATTCATGTTAACACATCAACAAGCCTTTTCTGTACACCAGAGAGCTGATCAGTGCTGCTTCTCCTGCCCAGGGCCTCCCCTCCAATTCCTACAGCTGATTTTCAGTGTATTTATCATTCCTGTCTTCTCCAAAGCAAAGATGCCTTTGGAGCTGAGTTAATTGTGCAGAGGTCAACCCTGCCACCTCTGAGCTATGGGAAGGGTTCCTGGCCTATAGGCAATTCAGTGTAAGGCAAGCAAAGATAATAACATGCCACTCATAAGAGTAGGAGCACAGAAGGAAACCAGGGGGGTCAGAAGACACGCTGTACAAGAGAAATAAAAGCCCTGGCAAGATTAACTATTTGAAAAACAAGCACAGAGTTGTTTCTCAGTGTCCAAGCTGGGAAGGAGCTGATCAGCCCTAAGACAAAGCTCACCCAGCAGGATCAGTGCATCCAGCACTGCCCTCCTGCCAGGCACGGATGGGAGCCAGACAAGTATGTCTGGGTGGCTCTGAGGCCCATCTGGGCCAGCATCACCCTGTTTTTGAAGAGAAAGGGTAGGAGAAAAGCAAGTCCACAGCCTTAAGCACACAATGTGCCTTCCTTCAGTCTGGTTTTAGTGCCCAGAGCTGGAGCACAAGGCAACTAATGCTGGGGAGAAACCATCCTGAAAATCAAGGTGCTCAGAGGGTTCATTTTAATTCCTGCACCCACAGCCAAGGCTGGGGACTCATTCTGGGATGTGATATTCCTGCTCATGGCTCCTTCCAACCTTCTGAGCTTCTAAAGCTGTCCCAGGCAGGGAGGCTGCACTGACACACCTGACTTTCAAGAGAGACAGATGTCAGTGATATTAATAAACTGAGCCCTGCCCCTGTCAATATTGGGATATTTGTTGGGTAAAGTGCCCCTCTGGGAACCCACCCACCCCAGAGGGTGAGAAGAGGGCTGGTCCTTGGATCCCCTTGGTGGATGTTGGTCTAGCCACGTTTTTCTCCATCACTCATTCAAACAGAGGCATGAAAATGGGTGCAAAGTGTAGGGGGTGAGAGGGGACACCTTTTCTGACCTGCTGAATTTCCTAACAAGCTCCAGAAGCAGCTACAAATGGGGCAGGTGGGATTCATGCTGTGCTTGAGTTGGGTTTTGGGTCTTTTTTTAGTTGCCTCAATTTAATTTTAAAATCTCCAGGCAGGAGCAATAACTGTGTGTGCAGGGTCTGAGCAGACAAGAGCACCAACACACACAAGGGTTGCTGTGTGTGTTACAAATGCACATGTGTCTCCATGGCCTTATTCCTGAAAACAATCTCCCAGTGTTTTCCTTTTCACACTTTTAAATGTAAATGTTGAAAGTTCAGAGAACACTAATAAAATATGAGCGATGAACATTCCTCGCTCCCCACTTTGAAGAACAGCCCAAATCACAAGCAACATAAAACCACAGATTTTTCCCAGGAGTAACAGTAGAAACTTCATTAGCTGAATCATGTGTAATCAGAGCAGACAAAGCAGAGAAGATTGTCCTCTGGGGTCCAATCCTGAAGCCCTTCCCTCCCACCCCGAGAACTTTTCCTCAGCTTGTTGGCATGTGCCTTTCCTTACAGATTTCTTGCCAAGGTAGGTCCTTTGCTTTCCTAAAAATGAACAAATACAAACTTCTAAATCACTGGGAGCTCCCCAAATATTGCATGTAATTCTATCTGAATATCCACTTATGCTCAAGAAACACATGCCTTTAATCTCAGAAATTTATTAGCTGTATGTGCTCTCCCAGTTTTCCCTGCCAGTCAGGTCATAGAGGTCAAATGGCAACACCAGTAGAAAATTATGAAAGATCTGACCTGTAAAATATATTGTTTAAAGTTGTTATGGGACTTAATGATCAAAGTCTCAGCTAATGATCACAAACCCCTTTCCTTCTCCCTCATGCCAATGACACCACAAGCATTAGGTGGGTTCTGGTTCTCAGCTCACACTCTTCAAAGTGTGTCAAATTAACTCCCCCAAGACAGATTTTCCCCATATCTCCTTGAGAACTTCCAAGCTGTTACAGAAGTGAATTCCGTGGACTTTGTTACACAAACTGCATTGACAATGCAAGTTTAGTGTAGTGTGAGGATGGGCATGGCTGAGGAGCCCAGGAACTCCAGGGACATGGAATCCAGAGCACATCCAAAGGAGTGATCCCACCAAATCCCAGCAGGGCTCACCCTGCACTGAACAAGGACCTGTTCCTCTAGCATAGAGCCCTTCCTCTCTGGAAGGGAGCAGTGAGTTTAATCTGGCCTGGGGAGGTCCTGGCACCTTCACTTTGGGAGACCCATAAAACACATCCAAAGAATTTGGAGTCTACTGCGATAGGAACAAAATTCCAGCCAAGCTGTAATGGGACTGGCCCTTCCCTGACACTTCTCCAGCTGCTGCAGCCCCTTAATCCCATGGCTGGAAGTTACCACACGTCTCATCTCCAGTCCTGTTGGGCACAGTCGTACTTTTGCACTTTCTAATGCAGTATTTTAATAAGGGCTTGTGTCAGATAGCCCAGTGAATCCCCCGTGTGCTCCCACAGGTGTTCCCTGTGCCCCACAGCCCCGGCCGGACCTGGCCCTGCAGTTCAAACTGCTTTGAAATCAACAGTCTTTGTTCAGGTTGGAGGAATGCTTTAGTACAATAAAGCCTTAACAATTAGGAATAGCATCAAGCCCCCATGAATCACTTTTCACACTGTTTTCGCATCCTCTGTGTGTGTTTGTCTTTCTTCCCAAGGCTATTCCCAAGCTATTGCTTTCCCCTGGAGCCCTATTAGCCCCTATTCTTTGTATTTACTAACAGGAAGCATCACAGTTCTGTCCTCACCAGCTTCACTCGCAGGCCCTCTTAATTATTAGTATATTTATTTTTTTTTTAAAGCTTATTTGGCAAAAGTCTCTGTTCCTCTATTCTTCCTGGCTAGCAGGTTATTTCTTTCTTCCTCAAGGTGCAATCCTGTTTCCTTTTGTTGTTAAACTGCCTAATCCTGATACTTTCCTGGATATTGTGGGAAAGAGCCCTGGTTGACAACCAACTTTTCATTTCCATCCTGATTAGCAAGCACATAATAACTGGAAGCTTAATTTACGGTTTGATTTAAGCCACCTCATTCACATTTGGAAGGAAATCCAGGATGACTAAATCTTGAAAGGAAAGGCAGGATAAGCAGCATTAAGGAACTGTCAGGGATTGGAATTGCATTAAATATTCCTGTTTTATTGTCACAGACTTGTGGTCTCTTGCATTAGCACAAGATGATACTGGAGAACTCCTTAATCTAAATGTATGGAACTCAGAAAATAAGATAGAAGAGAAAGTGAGGTGACAGGCATCCTGCATCTCGCTGTCTCTGGAGCTCACCAGTCTATCCTTTCATTAATTCCCTGGCACTGCTCCTCTGCTGACAGCTCTTCTTTTCCTCAGGCACTGCTTTACACTTCTGTTCTAAACTCTTCTGGGCAATAAAAAAACCCCTAAACAAATCCCAAACTAAACACAAAAGAGCCCCACTACTATAAATATAAATCGAGGTACGTCAGTCAAATTCCTAGGACGCTTTTCCTGCCTGCTGGCTGCTCAGACCTTCCCTCTCCCCTTCCACAGCAGCTCGGGGGGAGTTGGCAGATTCAGCAGAGGGTTCTGTCACCCCCCAAATGTCCAGGCTTTTGTTGCCCGTGTTCCAGCACAGGTGTCAATGTCCAGCCTCGGGGATGCTCCCTGATCTCACCTTCTCCTCCCATTCCTTTCCCTCTAGGCTTCAAAAATCGAATAATCAGAGCCACATCAGCCTCTGGATGTTCAGACAGTGACGATCGGCCAAGCAACATTCAAATTATTTGCACTGCTTTTAAAAGGGGGATTTCCCCCCCCCCCCCCTCTGTAAAATGCTAAAGCAGGAAATCTCTCCTTCCTGATCCATTCAAGCCAAAAGAGATTGACAGGAAAGAACCACAACTTCCCAGCTCTGAACATTCCCTTGGAGGTTTGTGTTTGTCTCTAGGCTGTCCAGCTTCGGGAGAGGTTGGGACTGGGTTTGATCTCTGACAGGCCAGGACACAAAACCTCTCTCAAACTTACGAAACTGAAATCTAAAGCACTATTATCTGTGCTTTTCCAGCTGCTGCCAACCTGACTGTCCTCTGAAAATACCAAGCAGTTCCACTGATGGCATTTACCTAATTTATGTGGGTTTTTTTGTGATGTGATTTCTTTTGTCTGCAGGTGAACACTGCCTTAGATAAACCACCGTGTTTTATTGCCTCTCGTGGAGCTGCTCTCACACTGAGATCACCTTGTCTTGGACCTCCAGGGACCAGCCAAAACTTCTCCATGGTAAAAGATCTCAGGAAGGTCTCTGGCATTGCCCTAAATTCTCTTGCTCCCTCTCTGATCACCCTCTTTGATCCTGAACAACTTTTTTTGTGACTTTTCTCCTGAGTTTCAGCCACGTGACCTCTTATCGTCACAAAATCACAGTTCCTGGGCACTTCAATAAAACAATAACGCATGAAATTGTCAGCAGAACACCTTGGGGGGGAAACCCATCACCTCTGTGAGACAAGGAGATGTGAAGGGTCAGTGCCACTGGCTAAGCCAAAGGACAGATCATAAGGAAGGAATGTTCAAAGGAAAGCTTGGAGAAGGGAAAAATGCAAACCCTGCACAAATTGCATTCGTGCCCCGGCAAGCAGAGCCACGTGAAGGTCTGCAGGGTGAACTGGGAGCTCACCCTGGGCACACTCGAGGCTCCCCAAAGTCTCCTAGATTAATCATGGCCTCAGCTTCAAGAGATGCTTTTAACTGTGTGCAACTGGGTGTCTTAATTGCTCTTTCAAATTAAAAGTGGAATGGAGTAGTCTTGGTTTTGCTTGACAAATTCCAGAGGAATTGTAGAGCACAACACAGTAACATTCTGTACTTTTTCCTGTGTCTCAAAAGGAAGAGGAGAAAAATGAGAACAAGATTTAAAAAATTCATTTGAAAAAAATGTGGGATTCTTCAACATTAAACAAAGTCACACTCATACAAATCCCACTTTGAACAGAGGAGCTGTGGCTGTCCCAGCCCTGGAAGTGTCCAAGGCCAGGTTGGACAGGGCTTGGAGCAACCTGGGCTAGTGGAAGGTGTCCCTGCCCACGTCAGGGGTGGAACTGGATGATCATTAAGGTCCCTTCCAACCCAAACCATTCTGGGATTCTATGGAATTAGTTCAAGAAAACCACAACTACACCACCAAATCTCCTTTTGTAACTAGAAATCCCTATATTATGGTCATGTTAGGGTTACTATCTTCCCAGCTCATTTTGTACCACTCTGGATGCTCACATGTGGTTTCTTTGTTCAGTAATGCTCAAAGCCTGAGGTTTTAAACAAAACAACACAAACACATTTGTGATTGGTTTTCATTTTAATTGTCTGATTCTATGTGACATTTTCAGACATAGCATCAATCTAAGATCCCAACAGGACAGTAAGAAAGCTTAGCATCAGGCAGCTTCCAGAAGAATCTTCCAGAGATGGTTAAAAGGTTTGAAAATATTTAATATTTTTCACATTTCTACCAAACAATGACAACTGGCAGAATCTGTTGAGGTTTTTTTAACCTACAATCTTTTAGCAGTAGAGAAACAATGGAAGATGGATCATATTCTTGATTCTTTCAGGACCTGTTTGACTATAACAACAAATAGGTTTATAACATGACAAGTACAAATATAAAATTTCAAATGTGCCAACTTTTAAAAAAATCTGGATTTTTCCTCAATGCCTGCAGTACCTTGCTTCTGTAATAAATATTAAAAACCATCTTTACATTACAGAAAATGTTAAATAAGTTATTTACCAAAAGAAGTCTTTTTTGCCCTTTTTTTTCTTTTTTTTTTTTTTGGTCAAAGGCTGATTCCATTAAAAGAGCTGAACAAATTTTTTTACATCAATAAATAGTAAGGCAGCATGAAGCAAACAACTCACAGGACCAGTCTTTGTTAGCAGAACTTTCTCCTTTAGAGAATCCTCTTTTTGCTGGTGTAGGAAGGTGATTTTTGATTCTCAGCTGGTGGGACCTGGTTAGGAAAGCAGTAATTACTATTATTGCTCACTACTTTAATGCCCACAATTTGTCCCCATCCTGCTGCATGTGGATGTGCAAATAGGAGCTTCTGTGTTCAGCAGATCTTCAAATTAAAGTGATAAGAGTTTTGTAAGCAGAAAGACTGTTTTATGTCATCACTTTCTAGCTCAGGTAGGGCTGAGACAACAGCACAGCAGCTGCCCAGGGAAGTGCTGAAGGAGGCACTGATGGGGATGAGGGAGAAGGGAGGCACAGAAGCTGGGAATTGTACACTCATTCAGAGTGGAGGGGTGTGAGGAGAAGGTTGGGATTTAGGAGTCAAGAAGTGGATTACATCCTTCTGGGAGCAAAGTCTGAACCTTCTGGGAGAAATTATATCTGGGCGGTGATTATTTAAACACTCTCAGCAATGTAATACCTTGCAGCAGCAAAGAGCTAGTTGCAAAAGCTTTGCCTGTTGAGTCTGTATTTAAAAAATAAAAGCTCTACCAGTTACTAACACACATTTCAGCTTTAAATAAGGGTGTCTTTGTGAACTTGTTCAGCAGGCAGGTTATCAGGCTGTGATCTCCTGAAAATAAACTGCTGGAAGGTGATGACAGACATGAATATTAATCTAGGGAAGCATCAGGAAGGAAAGAGTTTAGCTTTTTATGTGGTCAGTCATAAAACTCTTAATTCAGACATCAAACACAGCAGACTATTTATCATACTAAACTGCTGTCACCGAGACTTGATTAGGTAGCAAACCTAAAGCAAATCAGACTAATTCTGCAAAATACTCCTGACACAGCAATGCAGCTTTCTGATTAGCATATACCAAGTAAAAACAAGCAAAATTTTTACTTACTTCCAGGTTTCCTCTAGCCTTCTTCAAGACATCATGAGTTAAAACCACTGGAAAGAAAGAGGAGATTAAAAAGAATACTGTAAGTCTTTCTAAATTCTCTGTATTCAAGTCTTATGACCAAATGTTAAACAATGTCTGAGCAGGAGGATTCCCTCAGGACCACAGGGCAGGTCCAGAGCAGTGCCACCCCTGGAATGCCACTTCCTACTCCTGGCCTATATTCCATAATCTGCTTTTCAAACCTAAACATCATGGAAGTGTTTTTGAAGTATTTCTGCCATACCAAGAATGTTCCATGTGAAACAGGAAGAGCTCAGCACTACGTGTAACATCCCAGGTGCTCCCTGCAATCCTGAGTGGCAGATTCCCTCCATCTAAAGCAGAAAAGAAGATTTCCTGTTCATTTTAAGAGGGGATGGTGCATGATCTAACTCCAGTTTGATCCAGTAAGTAGCCTCCTTGGGCTGGGGAGGGCAGCTAATAGGAAGGAGAGCAAATTTGTAGAGGAGAGGTTTGTGGGGGAGCATGGACAGATGGCAAGAGAAGTCAGCCAGATCCTCCAGCAGTTCAAGGACAAAACAACCTCTCTGTGTCATGGAGAAATCCTGTCAGTGGCTTGCTCTGAAGGACTCCAGGTTTTCTCTATTCATCCACCTACTTGGTCTCTGTGGGGACAGCAGGGGACCTGTGAGTGAAGGAGGGGATGCTCCTAAACAAAACTGGTATTTAGAGATGTCAGGTTAAATCTGTGAGTCTAATCTGTGTCAGCTCCACAACTGCTGAACTACACCACTCACAAGTACCAATTCGATATTCCAGTCTCAAAAACAAACAACTTAGCCATAATAGGGATTTTTCATTACAACAGTAAGAACCCAACAACTCCAAGGGTAGAGCTGTCATGAGATAATTATACCCCTGGCAGATTACTTCAATTTGGCACCACATTCATTGTTCCACGTTCAGACAAGGTTTGTAAGCAATGAGTTCTCTCGCCAGAGAAAACACACACAAGACTCTGAGCCACAAGAATGTTCCAGTCTCTGCCTCTAAATATATTGAGGAATGTTCAACTAAATAACAGAGGGACCTGAATATCCTCAGTGGAGTGGCCAGGTAACACGATGTGTGGAGAAGGAAGGCAGGCAAGGTCACCTGTGGAAATGAAAGCAATGCTTTTGCTTTCTTACCAGCAAAAGGGGAAAGGAAGAAATCTCAAAACCAAGTGTAAGCATCCTGATAAAATCCAGCAGCTTCACATGATCCCCCAGTTTTGCTGTATGCTTGGTCAGGAATTTGTGTACAGATGTAAATTAGAAACGTTTATTAAATTGCTCTTTAAGGCAAAAGCAACTCGACATCCATAATTCCCATAATCAATGAAACTTAGAGAAAATCACATCCAGGCATTTCCGTGCAGCAGAGTGCTCTCTGCTCGTAAGAGTAAATTCATTTCACCTGGCAAACTAGATTTTTCTAAATCAAAACTGTTAAATTCAGCCCATGAAGAGAGTTTGGAGGCTGTGACACTGCTGGCACAGCTGCTGCTCACCAGGCAGCACTTTGCATTAGGGAGATGCCCTGAGAAGAGGGAGCAAAATTAAGGGGAGATGTGCTGTTTGCTGTACAGTGGTGGAGTGGCTGAGAGACACTATTTTGGCTATAAGGGTAAAATCTCTGTTGATTAATACCCTGCCTAGCTCTGAAATTACCCAGTATGTCCCAGATGACACTGGAACTGGACCAGTAAATCTACCCCAGGGATATTACTTGGAAAAACCTAATACAATAGCTTTGATTTTTATATGACAACCCTAAACTGAGCTATTTAGCTTTAAAACTTGAGCAAAACATAATTTATGATTTCATATAAGTAATTTGTACATCATTTAATATAACCATTCTTAAAGAAGTGACCAAAAACCAGCCCATAAATGCTTAAAACAACAAAAATCTGCAGGCAGGAAATATATGGACCTTAGATAGAAAAATTACAGGCTGTGGAGCACTCTACACTGCATTTAAATGACTTGAGTCACATAGAGTATTATGGCCATTTTTATAACTTTGTATGGTGTGGAACATTTTCCAGCCTAGATGAATTACTGGTAACACAAGTGCCACTCCAGCAGAGACTAATGATCCATTCAGTCCCACCACTTCAAAAAAAGGGAAGGATGGATTTTTTTAATTATTTGTTTTAAGAAGAAAATTAAATCCTCCTCCCTCAATACACATATTGCTGTGCATGAAGGTAGAGGAGAGATCCATTCAGAGTTTTTCTGGTGAGTGATTAACTCTAAAGCAGCAGAGATGGATCTCTTCAGCATGACACCTGGCTTAACACAGCTCCAGTATTGCCTGTGTCCCACTTGTTTTCATGTTTCCAGATATACTTTGGGCACCTTCTCTGCACTGGAATGAGGCTCCATCAGTCTGGCACAGCCTGAACCTCAGGAGCTGTTTGTCACTCTCAGCTGGGAGTGCACAAGGGAATGCCAATTTTAAAGGTTACAAAAAGAAAATAAGAATCATTGATAAAGCACACACTTACACTGGTCAATGATGACTTTCTCCATGTTTTCCTTCAGCTGGTTTGTGGAGTGCAAGCGTTTCACTGTGCTGTGCAACTTCTTCTCTTGCTCAGACAGTTTCTTACGTAACCGAAATATTTCTGCTTTCATTCCTTCATCCTAAATTAAGAGAAGAAAATGTGATACTAAACTATTATATAAAATACTTTCTAACACATTGGGAATTGCTCAGTAATTTTGTACAAGTACCCTCAATCTTCCTTAGAGTATGAACAACTTAAAAGTGTGAAAGACCACCGAGTCCTGTCCTTCCTCATTCACACCCCTGATGACACGTGATCCTGTGACATCTGTCAAGAGGCAATTACAATTCTTAGCTGGCTTTTAGTGCATATAATTTTTCTACTAGTCACAGGAAAGTCTTAACACCAGTGCCTAATTTTGTTTCTAAACCAGGAAAGTTAAGGAAGGGCAGTGCCATGGGGTCAGCAAGTGTCTTGTCTGGGGGTTCAGAACTTCCAGCTTCCTCCTCCTCCAGTGTTAGCAGTCAATGCTGCTTTTATCAACTGGCTAAAAGGCACTGGGCATATGAACAGGATGTTTAATTGCAAAATTATTTGACAGTATCATTATAAGGGCTCAGTTTTCATCAGTTCCAACCAGGTTATGGTTAGTAACTTGCAAACCAGGATGGTGAGTAGCCCTGACACATCTGCCAATATCACTAGTTTGGATCCTTGTGCAAACTTAAGCTTGTACATTTTCAATCTTGTCCCACTTGTTAAATAATGTGTCTCTGGAATCTGCCCCCAGTCTTTAGCTCTGCAGAACTGATTAACCACAACTCCCATGGGGCTGCAGAGAAGGCAGTGAATGCTCAGAATCTTTTAGAATCAAGCTTCAAGAGACATTCTTTCATACCCTGAATTTAAGACATCAGAAGTAATTTAATACCCTTAAGATCTCAGGATGCTGGATAAGAAACTCTAGAAAAGATTCTATTAAGCTCTAATTAGGTGCATCATGGGAACTCAGGTCCCCACACACATTAAGGTCAGATTTTCTTAAGTGACTGATCCAAATCAAGGTTTAGACCAAGGTTTAGATGCAGCACCCACATACTGAGAGCCCTGGGAATGTGCATGAGGGATGTTCAGACAATGCAATCCAGCCCAACATGTAGCTGTCTACATAGATTACACACAGGAGGATAAAAATGGAACCACACACACTTGCCAAGACATTCCAAATATGGAGCTGAAGCATCAGTGAATATATCAGACAGCAAACTCCTTCTGCTTTTGTGATTCTATATAAAGATGCTAGAAAATACCACCAAAAATGTGAAGAAATTATATATAAAATGTTTGTTTTCCTAAAGTTTTAGGGTTTTTAAAGAATATTCCACTTCCCTTAAAAAACACATTCAAAAACCTGAGTGAAAACACTTTGGATTTATTTTAAAGCCAGAGTTTCAAACAGTTTCATTGCTGAGTGGTGGTACTCTGACAGCAGAGATAATTCATTCCTCATTTAGTTTACTTTCATTCATTTGCATAGTGCAATCCTTTTTAGTTAAAATGTTATAAAACTTGTCTTGGGGTTTTGTCACATTTCTACAAAAGCATTCTCTTTTACAGCTTTGGCATCAACAACATTTTGTAGCTGAGATTACATCAAAGTTGCTGATGTTTCTGTTCTCTCTGGTATACACATAATCAAATTGAATTTGGCTCAAATAACAGGGAGCCCAAACCTTGTCTTGTGGAATTAGAACATTTGCCACCTGCCTGAGTTTCCTGAACATCCTGTAGCAGGGTTACAGATGACATCTTTAATATAGAGAATGTTGTGAAGTACCACCTGGGCACACCTTATGAGGACAGGAAGCCTCACACACTCAGCTTAAATCCACGTGTCCAGAGACTGGCTCATGATTTTCAAAAGGCTTTCCCAGTTTGTAACTGGTTTATCTTCCCTGACACATTACCACAGTGCAGAAAACCCCTCAAATCCAACAACCCCCAGCCAAACCCACCAGTACCTGAGTGCCCTGAGCAGTACCATGTGCAGCTTTCAGGGGAAGGGAAACTCTCCAGAGAAGCTTCAGTAAACGTGCAGCCTCTTCTAAAATCTGCTGTACTGTGTGAGTACTTGTGGAAAAGCCATGCAGTGAGGCCTGGTCTGGTACCTGTATCACAGGAGTGGAGATATGTTATATTTTATACTTAAAACATTATGAAAATGTAATCTTAATGAATGGCTTTAATCCAGTTGGCGTGGTTTCATATTTAAGATAATGCCCACAGTCATTGTGTGCCATAAAAACTAAGCTGTTAGTTAACAAAGGCTGCTGAATTATGCATTATCTGAGAATTTCAGGGAGGGAGGGGATTTATCCTAATCAATAACCATGATTAACAATAGATTATATTTACTAGATTTGCTGTGCCACATGGTAACAGTTGGCAACTCTCTTCTTTCTCCATTTGCATTTTGTGTCATGTTATTTGAAAGTCAATGATTACAGACATCAATTTAAGCAATATAGATGTTTCTTCCTTAGCAGACCCTTTAAACTGTTCCATTTAATGCTAAAATAACTATCAGGACACACATAAAATGTTTTCCTCTGCTGATAGATGAGAAAACCAAATTGAAGAAATTGCATAAATGTGAAATAAAGGAGGGAAAGAATGTGAGGGGAGCAAATGAATTACCAAAGCAATGGTGCTATAGAAGGGGGAAGGGTAATGAAAGAAAAGCATTTGCAGTTCCTGCCACATGCACAATATAATCTGAATATTTATTTAGCATTGTTATCTAACCAGAATCCTCCTGTCACATAAAACATCCCATTTGCTAAGTAGTCTGAAAATTCAATGATGTAAAGCTTGATGGGAAACTGCAAATTGTGAAACTTACTCCTTTTATCTTTACACAACAAAACAAGTTAAAAACTTAGAGAGATTACTTTTTCAGTCATTATCAGTATGTTAACTAGGTCATTTGGAAATATATGATACTTCAGAGAGTCTTAACTGTCATTCAGGCATCATTTTCCTGGGTGAGCACACATGTGATACCACAAAAAGAATTTCAGAATTGTTGAAGACTGCACCTTCAACAGCTTCACTAATTATAACTGCAAAAATAAGTAGCACAAATTTATCCCTGCAGTTAAGACCTTCTGTTTTTTGAAGAACAGCAAAAATGATTTTTACAAATTCTATACTATCACAAAATCATAGAGGTGAAAAGGACCTTCATTAGTCACTTATTTTCCTTTCCCACTCCAAGGCAGGAACGCATTACATGGAATCTTTCAAACACTGGCATAATCTTTTCTTAAAATTGCCTCCAGTGAGTGTCTCTGAGCACCCTCCATGCCAGTGGTTCATTATTTTTACCACTGGCTGTTGTTTTCCATGCCTGTTCCAAGCCTTTCCTGTTGGGGCTTACGTTTCTTAGTTCTTTATTAGATGCCACAGACATGTACAGACTGTCCCTTCCCTTTAACTGAAGCTTGTAGGCAAATTTATCTTTTCAATCCATCCAAAATAGGCCATCATTAACTGTGTCCAGAAATTAACAATGTTACATAAGAAAAAATGAGCAGAAATAAACACTAACTAGTTCTGATTCTAGAGGAAAAGGACTGACACTATTCAGGACAGTACAAACATTTTATTGGTGATGTTTAAGATTACAGCAAGAGCACCATGACTTGCTCTCACTGTCACAGGATGCAGGAAGGATGGAACACTGTGTCCTAGAAGACAATATTTGGTCATTAATGAGATATTCAAGTTTCTGAACTAGCCCCTGATATTGCTAAAATGTTCAACAGATACCATGAAGTGGAAAAACATTAAAAAGCTTCCCTGAATAGGAATGGAATATGAAACAACCCTCATTAGCATACATCAATCATTAATGTACAGTTACAACCTGGCGCTACTGAAGGGCTGAATTCAACTAAGTGGGGAACTTTATCAGCTCTATATCACATTTCTTTTAATTGTCTCATATTTCCTGCATTTATCTCAAACCTTCATTACAACAAAATCTCAATTATTTTTTTCCTTAGATTACTTTTACACACCCCTACTTTCAGCCCTCTTTAAAGCATTTTTGACTTTTACCTGAGGTTTTCTGCTGTTGCTTTTATTTCGCCTTTTTATCATTTCCAGTGTAACAAACACCAATTTTCATAAAAAAGCAAGCAGTTTTACCTCATTTCCCATTGCAAGTAGAAGTAAGATTGCTTAAAGCGCCAAAATTAACTAATTTATCCACAGCCTCATTAACTCAGCATCACAAATAACTGCCAGCATCTAGCTGAGACCTGGACTGCCCAGGTTGAGGTGCCCTGAGTTATTCAGTGCCTTCTGCACAATAAACCTGGTTCTTCTTCTACACATTCACCCTCCTTTAGCAGCTTTCTCTGCTCACCTTTACTCCAGGCTCCTGCAGCTTCGTACCAGTGATGTCTCTCAGAGAAATGTCCATTTCTGCCAGGACCTGCTGCCCCTCTGTGATCTGTTTCCTCAGGGCCTCATAGTCCTCGATGAGCCCCAGCACGTGGCGCCCGTTTTTGTCTGCCCACACCCCGTGCCCGGGCACCAGGCGAGGGGTGCATGTGGTGCTGGAGCAGGAGGTGCTGCTGCAGTGGGAAGCACTGTCTGAATCATCCTTAGGGGCTGGGAGTGTACCTGGGACAGAAAGAGAGTGTCACTCTTTTATCCTTCCAGGTAGAACTAATTTACACTAGATTTCTCTTCAACAGCAAGTCTGTGGTATTGGTACTGATAGTTACAGAATCATGGAATATTCCGAGTGGGAAGGGACACACAAGGACCTTCAAAGTGAATGTCTCATACAGGGATTCAACCCACATTAGCAGTGGGCAACTGAGCTAATCTCAGGGTCATAACACACACTTTAAACACATTTGGATGTACCTGGTTTCCCTGATGAAATGCAGCATCCACTCCTCTGCTTCTGCTGCTCACAAATGTTTCTGCTGGCAGCGGGGCATTTGCAAAGATTTTCTATATATAAAAAGGGAGAAGGAAAACTCTATCAGTAGATGTTTATGTGCATTAAAAACACTTCCTAGCTCTGCTTCTGTTCCTTTTATTGCTGATGCTACACTTAGACTCAGGAAACAGGAAAACCAGCTAATTTTCTAGTATTATGCCATTCATCTTCCAGTATTTCCCTGCTCTTATATTTTAGCATCTATTCAAAGTTCTAGATAACTCCCAAAATCACAACATAGTGAAAAAATCTAAAATACATCCTGATGAGCATATTTTAATTAACAAATGTAAGCTTCTCATTAACTCCAGAAGAAGTATAGCACTCTCCACAGTATCAGACTAAAGATGGTCTCTAATACCCTCCTCAGACATTCCGAATTCCCTAAGCACCTCTAAGTTAAGACAGCGTATCTAAAAAGCTAACAAATGTCAGCTGTTGACATTCCAAGGAGTTTTTCTGGTCCATGTGGCTTTATGCTGGACGTATGGAAAGCTGTTACTATGCAGAGCACTTTAAGCAGTAAGGAAGAAGATTCTCGTGCCCTCGTACCCCATGGACATTTATATTGGAACAATAACCTAACCCTGAGTGTAAACATTACATTTCCCTTCATTTGCTAAAACAGCATCACTTAACACTGATTGAAATAAAGGTAAAATATTCCTCAAGGGCAAGAAGGGGACAACTGATTTATCCAGAGCCCATTTAGTGCACTTATTGATCATTCTTGAGTAACACAAACTCACCCTTAGCAAACACTACAGAGCTCTGGAGTGAAAATAGAACCCCAGGTAAGCAAAATTCATGGCAATTTATTGCAGGCATCCTCCTATCCCAGAGACTCTGCAAATGCTTTCCTTGAATGAAAAGGCCCTAAGACAGTGCAGTGTGCACTGCACACCCCCTGCATTACCAGCTCTAACGGGAAGGGGATTTGAGTGCAGTGATGTTGTATAAGGCTTTTAGAGCACCTTTAAATAACACGGCATACAGAGCACAGTACCATTCACTCCTGCACAGTGCTGAGATCCTTGTTTGAGGAGAGAGTCGATATTAACAGCTGACACTGATCCCACTTCCTCTCTCTTTCCTTTTGAAAGCTGTTCCTCTAATTTTTCATGCAAGGACTTGTTGGTCTCGATGCTCCTTTCCAGCTGTACTCGCAGACTCTGTATTTCAGTCAAGAGTTCGTGTAAGTCAAGTGGATTATTCTGATCTTTTCGGAATTCTTCTGAGGCATCACATCTGGGATCTGAGACAATTTAAAAAAATTTAAGTATCTTGAACAATTAGAAAGTATTAGCCACTAGAATGCTCAGCAAGTAAGTTATAGCCAGTGTTATCCTCAATATTAAGAATTAACTACAAACAGCATTAAGATAAAGAAGAAAGCACATCTTAATTGCTTCTAACCTTGAAAGATTTAAAGAGCTGAAAAGTATTTTTCACTTTGTCCATAAAAGCTACTAAAGTCTCGTGCCAAAAGTTAACAAAAGTGATAAAAAGAATGAAGAGGATTTACAACATTTGAAGCTCAGTAATGCACAGTCTGGGGTAAGAAAAAGGAAGGGGTAACCTCAGAGTGCAAAGGAAGGATGAAGTAGAATTGGGAGTTTAATTTTATACACAGAATTAAAAAACAAAGTAGTGATCACCTGGCAACAAGAGGAACAAATCTGAACCTGAAAACAAAGCAAGGGCTGTGTTTGCCTTTTCATAAAAGGAGATGAGCACACAAACAATTGTTTCCTGCTGAGATCAAACTGCTCAGGGTGTTCTCCAGCCAGTGGGAAGGGGCTCAACTGCATGAGGAGGGTGCTGCTCCTCTCTAATGACAGCACCAGTTCCATAAGGAGAATCACTTCCACCCTGAGCCAACTCTGGCTTAAAGCCTTGTGCCAACAGGGGTCTTCTGCTGCAGCCAGGCAGGAAATCCAGTGGCAGCAGGGCATATTAGAGTAGCAGGATTTAAAAAACAACTTTTATAAGAAAATCCAATAGGGATTTTGCTGATCTGTCAGGGGTATGCAGCAATGAACAGCACTGCGCTCTTTTACCTCAGCACACCAACAGCTACGTGGTGGCACAGCTCCCTTAGGAGGGGCAGGAAGAACTCAGGTGAGCTTCAGTCCCCTTCTCACCTTTAGTGACAGCAAAGTGGATGGGAAATTATTAAACAGCTCGTTCAGAAAGCAGTGCCAGCACTTCTCCCAGCCCCAGGGAGAAGCCATACCTCACCTTCAGCCAAGAGAAAGCACAAGCAACCTGAGTAAGCACGACCTGTGAGGACACAGCAGCAGGTATTTAGATGACAAGTAAATATCTAAGATCCCCATGAAGCTCATCCAGCCTGAGCCACTAAATCTTCAATTCTTGTTTTTAGCTTAGCTAAAAAGATAAAGGAAACTTGGGGGGAGTGTAGTCAACATCTCACACATCTCAGCCTCGCAGTGACACCAAGTAAAAAGCAGCATTTGATCAGCAAGTTGGCAGCTCTCTTTGCACAGCAGACACAAGAAGAAGCAAAGAAACAGTGAGCCAGACCTACTGTCCTTTGACAAGGTCACATTCAGAGGGAAGGGTTGCAGGGGCAAAGGGAAGAGCCACCAGTGCATTTATACCTGTCCTCTTCCTTCTTGCTTCTTCCAGCTTTTCATACACTTTGATCTCAGTGCGCAGTGACTGCAGTAACTTCTCACTCTCAGAGAGCTGATGTTGCTTTACATTAATTTCTGTCTGCAACCTGTTAAGTCCCAATAAACAGCTGAGTTAAATCCTTTTTTTTTTCCAAATCTAAAATCCATTCCTCTGTAATTCTTCCCTCGCCTTTTGAATATATCCATGCACCTCATTAATGTTAATGGCTATGGCTAAACACGTGCTTGTCACACTGACAATCTTCTTCTCTAAATGACTGTTTAAATGGGGACAGAATCAATACCTGTTTAATTCATTACGACTGCTGTAAATTTGACATGTCAGGTATCTGATTTCATCTTCCTTTTGGCAAATTTGTTTTTGCAACTTTTCGTTTTCCTTCTTGATGCATTCATGATCCTCCTGAAGATGCTCAATGATTGCATTCTTTTTAGAAAGAGATTCTCTCAACTTTTCATTTTCCTTTTGTTTATCTGAAACAAGAAGAAACACAAGATATCTCTAAGGCCCACTAAAAGCTCTGATTTTTAACTAAATCAGCTTTTTCATAGACTATCAGAAAATAACAGCTGCTACTCCTAGCTTGAATGCTTATGGTTGAGCATGGAATTTCAGGGGTGGGGAGAAGGGTTAAATCAGTTTAATGAGTGAACTGTATTTCATTGTTTTCTGATCTGGAACGAGTTGCAGGCTACTCCTGTAAAGCACAGTTTACATTTTTACCTCTGGATCCTTTTGCTAGCATTGCATTCAGAACTTGATTTTGCTTCCTCAGGAAATGTATTTCAGAAGTCAGGGAATTATGCTGCTCTGAGCCATGGATAAAAATGTTTGCAGAACCTATAAATATATACATAAAAGATGATTTATGAGTCATCTCTAGGTCATTAAAGATTAAACTTTCCAGACAAGAACAATTTTAAAAATTGCAGAAAAATATGTTATGAAAGCTATTTCCCCACTATATATTTTGAAGGTTATCAGTACAGGCTAAAAGGCAGCTCAGGTTAAAGCCAAATAATCCCAAGCCCTGATTGCTGGGCAACCATTACCAAAATTGCACAATTATCCCTGGCAGTCTTTACCTATCAGCCAACATCCCAACAGGACAAAATGCAGGAGTATTTTGTGACATTTGAAAGGGAAACTTTAGGGCTGTTTACCACGTATTTCAATCTTGCTCTGCTCATACTCCATTGTATTTAGTGAGAGAACTGGATTCCACCAACTAATCCATGGGGGTTAATGCAGAAGTAACATAAATAGGCTGGTAATAGATCTGTCACCACACAATCAGGAGTCACTGTCTTGGCCTCTGACTACAAACTGAGAAGCCATTTATGACCACAGTGATGAAGATTCATCCCTCTTAAATTTGTGTATCTAAAATTTAGGTAACTGAGCCAGTCTTGATCAACCATCAACATCCATGGGGGCAAACAGGCCCCTCCAGAGAGCAGCTCACCCCGGGTATCTTCTCCCCTGTCTGTGGATGAGATGCCATCTCCAGTGTCCTGATCTCCAGTGCCTCCACAAGAACCTCTGGGTAACTGGCACAGATTTAGATATCTGACTTCTAGAAACATCAGGGTGATGAATCCTACTCTGAGGATCTTATTGCACTAGTCATATGAATATAACTGTTAAATCCTGTATCCAGTCAGTCAAATTCCAGCCCAAGCAATTCTCATAATGCACTGTATTTATTTTACTCATCCCCCATGTGCACTGTTACAGTACAGCCTGGAAAGTGCCACATTCCACTCTCAAGGTGCTGCCACTGCAATGCAAGTCAAGTAATTGTTATTGCCCTTTACAACCTTCTCATAGTCAGTAAAACACTTCAGGACCCACTGGAATTAAAAGTATTTTTCAGTTGATCGGTTATCCCAGTATCTCCTATTCTTTAAAGCCTGAGAGAACTACGTGAGTGTCAACTATTTGGTTAATAGAGAAATAACCAGCTGGCAAAAAAATTAGCAGAATGTATGAGGAGGATGCCTTTCAGCTCTGGCAGTTCAATTCAATTTGATGTGCTGCACTTCCTCTGAGTAATCTCATTTTATTGTAATCCCAATTGAAGCTTTTACCCACTACCTAACTGGGGTGTAGTGTGCCATGATATGCACCTCTTGTCACTACTGAAAGACTCAAAGGCTCTAGAAGCTTGGCACTAATGGCATTTTACTATCTATATGTTAAAGAGTTGAGGCAGCTATGTGAACTCAAAAGGCTTTTTCCTTTCAGACCGTAACAAAGCAATTCAAGTTGAAGTGGCAAAGCTTGATGGTCTCATCTTGATTCTAATTTAATTTATTGCCCATCACCCAGCTTTATCCTATTTGAAAAGTTATGCTATCACAGTTCTACTGAAAAGCTTTAGAATATAACTAGTAGTTATCTTACATAATAAGGGATAATGTAGAGCCAGTGGTAATAGGGACACAATCCTGCAATTTGACCCACTATTGAGACTGCAGCTTCTGTGCAGAGCCCTGCTGACATCAATTACACTCTCCACAGAGGCAAAGGTCCATCTAACCAGAGGAAAGTGGAGCATCAGGGCCCACAATTGCAATACACTTGAGTTTTCATTCTGTTTTGTGCTGAAAAAGTGACTGCTAAGGAAGCATACCTTGAAGGTTTCAAAGGAAACACTGACTGAGAGAAAGGCACTATTGAAAATCACAGCAAAGAGGAAGAAAATATTCATTCCCAGGTAAAGCAAAATAAAGGCATTGAAAGCTGAAGAGAAGTCTGAGTAGATACAGTTACTTATGGGTTAAAAAAGTAAACAAACCCTATTTTAATGTTAACTGACATTAACAACATTTGAAACCTAGGAAACTCAAAATTAAACCTTTGATTTTATTTTGAAGCCTAACATTTGAAATGATTGAAGCAATTATTTTAGTTCTACTTGCACTGCAAACCTCTGCTCTACAGGAGTGATGTAGTCATTACCAGCACTCGAGTCATTTATAGAATACTGGAAGCCCAGAGGCATTTAAATACTGAGAGAATCTAAATATTAAAAATAACATGGCAAAAATATTGGGCAGATGTGTGTATGTACATCCATATAATATTTATTAGACAAGCATAAATCTATGCAATAACTTTAGTTGAACAAACGATCCAATATCATGAATTTAACAGGCTCTCATCAACAATTAAGTATGTTACAATTTGGCTTTGTGTTTTAAAGGGAAACAAACTAAGGATATTAAAGTAAAAATATTGAATTCATGGAATCACAGAGTAGTTTGGGTTGGAAGGGACCTTAAAGATCATCCAGTCCCACCCCCTGCCATGGGCAGGGACACCTTCCACCAGCCCAGGCTGCTCCAAGCCCCGTCCAACCTGGCCTTGGACAC
>JAWWEE010000037.1:3721341-3735772 GCA_035221455.1 Xenops minutus | reverse complement strand
GGGGCAGCCACAGCTTCTCTGGGCAACCTGTGCCAGGGCCTGCCCACCCTCACAGGGAAGAATTTCTTCCTAATATTTAAATCTACCATCCTTCAGTTTAAGGCCATTCCCTCCTGTCCTATCACCCCATGCCCTTGTGAATCTGCCTCATCTTCACTTGGGAACTTCTTTTTACACTGAAAGATCAAAGAAATCTCATCTACTAGGAAAAAAGGAGCCTCATTATTAGAAGAGAGCATAGGCTTATCTGATCTCATGAAAGAGATCTTCAGTACAGAGAGAAACAAGAAGTACAGAGTAAGAAAAAGGAGCTGTTCTAACAGGTAGTTGTTTTTTTCCTTTACTTTTCCAAATTTCTCCTCTGTACATTGGTAGATGTGTTAAGGCAACAAGAAGACAGATGGAAGGCATAAGACAGTTTATAAAGAAAATATACTTTCACTGCATTAATGGATGCCCTTGCCAGAATCTTTATGAAGCTGTAAAAGAGTTGGAAGTGTTTCAGTGTGGTTATTTCACGAGCACAGAATGCCTTTCCAGCAGTGTAAATACCTCATGGATGAAATGGATGCTTTTTATCCACCTTTCCATCACTGTAAATTATCCCTGAAAGCAAACTGCCATGTGCAGGTTGCCTCCATTTAAACAACAACAGAAATGGATCATGGGCTGATGTAAAACATAATGAATCTAACGCCAGGATTAGTGAAACTGAGGAAAAGGAAAGTATGTCTGTATTTATTGCCTGCTTCCAGTCTGAGTAATATTGCATATTAATCAATTGTCCTGTGGGGGGAATGTGGGAAGGAGAGTGAGAGCAAAGTGTAAGGAAATACAGGTATGGGGAGCTTCAAAAGGTGCTCCAAAAGCATCTCTAGAGAAAGTTGGCTACCTCCTTGTGAAAACTTTTAAACACACCTCAGAGCTTGGCTTTCAGAGATGCTGAACACCAGCAACAGAGAGCACTGACTCCCAATTTGCATACCTATTTCTGGCATTTTTCATCCACTGCTTTCTATTAGAGTTAGGAATGAAAACCAACCCTGTGTTAAAACTTCCATCAGCTGCTGTCAGGTATTTCTCATTAAAACCTCACAATGACATTTTGTCCAGGACACATTTATCCCACCAATCAACTCCAGTGACAGGCTGGCATGGCCTAGGCTCTGTCTTACAGGCATTTTGTCCCTGTGTGTAAACACAAACTGGCTTTAAAGTAGTCAGTAAATTCCACAGAATGCACCTCCAGCAGTCCTGCTGTGCTGACCACCCCAGGTACATATGGGATAGGTGCAGGAAAGCTAATTCCACACAATTCCTACTTTAGATCAATAGCAGAAAAGTAATTTAGAGCAAAGCACCTCCTTCTCTATTCAGAATGAAAAATTCATACTGAAATTATGTTGATAAAAAGGGTTTCCTCTCCTGCAACTGTCCCTGGCTGGACATGGCTGAGAAGTGAAAGAGGACATCTTAAAATACAAGAACATTGAAATAATAATGATATCCCAAAGGCACAGAAATAAAAAGAGATAAAAAAAGCAGGCTGTTTGCTGCTAACAGAACAAGAAGTGTCTTTTAATACTCTGTATGAAATTCAACCATAGCACCATCAAATGTCATAAAACTCCCTGGCAATCCTGTTCTCTGAGCAGTCTGTGCAAGTGCAGGTTTGAGGCTCTGTGGTGCACGTGTATCCCATTAAAGATTTGTGCATCAGTACTGGCTACACTTCCAGCCCTGGACTCAAAGAAAAGGCACATCAGAGCTGTGTTTATGCCACTCAACAGGCAGTGTGGGGAAGTTGTGTCTGCTGGCAGAGCCCAAGATGCAGCAGGACTCAGAGAAAGGCATATCATTTTAAGGGGTGGGGTTATTTAAAAAAAATCCCACAAAACATTTCCAGTGGCATCTGATCCCTCAGGCTTTCATCAGTAAGGGGGATTTAATTTCTCACAAAATAAATTCTTACCTTGATCTACTTCCTTGTCTGTTACTTGTCTCTCAAGCTGCTTCCTCAGTCTCTCATTAGTTTTTATGGAGTATTCTAAACGTTGTCTCAGGATTCTAATTTCTTGCAGATGCTCCATTAATAACTCTAAATAAAGCAGAAGACCACTTCTTATTTAGAGCAAATGATTGCATTCTTTTACACTGTGTATTGCTGTCAAATCTAATGGGTGTTAATATTAAAAGATGATACAGAGCTGTTAAAAATGGCAGATATTAAATATGACTCCACAAGTCTCTTTTTGTATAGTGCGCAAGCCATGCAGTTAGTGACAACTCCTACACTGCATTTTAACTTAAACAATATTCCACTTTTAAAGCTCTTCGTATTTCTTCTTCCTACAAAATTGGAGTAGGTAACAATTTTATCTAGTTAAACATTCCCTGTACCGAGAAAGGAATTCAAACTCTGCAGTGCAGCTCCACATTCTGGCTCAACACCAATCATATACATTTTTCCTTATAACAATAGGAAGCTCCCAGAGTAACTCAGACAGAAATTTGACTTTGACTTACAGAGTGCATACCATAATAAATAAATCTGTTGAATCAAGTTTCATTACTGTACCTTTTCCTTCTTGCTTTGCCATTCTACCATTTTTCTTCCATTGGCTGCAAGTTTCAGCTCCCCCCAGGAACTGCTCTGTTCTACCTGTCACTGTCTGATTTGCCAGTTTATCCATGTCACACACTCCTGGTTTACTCTGCAATATTTTTCCCTGAGCAGGAGGTGCCAGCTCAGACATTAAATTTTCATTGCTGCCGATAAAGTACTGCAAGCATCACTTGTGCTCAGTGAAACTATCCAGGTCAAACATGACACCACTTATTAATTATGCAGCACTGAACAATTCTCAAGGAAACACAACACTGGCTTTTATAAAATTAGAAAATCTCTCTTTTTCAACGTAATAGTCTCTTGACAATTGTCTATTTTCCCCCTATAACTTGTCTATTTAAGGACTGTCTGGAGCACTGTAAAAGCTGAGAGCCTAAAACAACAAAGACACAAACAACACTGGTTTATTTTGCCTCAAACAGGAGGCACTTCAGATCCTTTCCATCTCCATGTGCCTTATCACTGGAATTGCAATGATTATGCAAAGAACTGGAAGGCTGAAGCAGACAAACATTCTTCATTATTTCTTAATTAGTTCCCTTGTGTATTATTTAGCAGCTTTTCCCAATATCCAGTGATCTTCAGTGGGAAAAACATTACCTGGGGGGAACTTGCTTGGCAGTGTGCTGTGCTGGCCTTCCAGATCACGCCTGTGCTCAGGTGAGCCAAGGGGAGACTTCTCTGACAAATCAAAGTCAGACAAGCTATGAAGAGCAGATGGTACAGGGGACTCCTCCTGCAGCTGCTGGTACATCGTGGCATTCTTCTCATTATCCCTTTTGTGCCAAACAAAACGGTTTAAAACATAAAACATTGGTTTGTGACTTTGGAAGCACAGACAGGGGGGCACAGTGTCAAATTTACAGGTAAAGTAAATGAGTTTATGAGACAGGACGTGACAAACCCCTGCACATCAGAGGTTGTATCAAGACTGAAATTCAGAGCTCACAGAAGTCAGCAGGAAGAATCACTGCACCTCCAGCCTACTCTGTATTTTCAAGCACCAGGTATTCACCTTTGTGTTTAGGGCACCTCAAGCTGCCTTGAACAGGCAGCTGAGGGTTTCTGTAGCACAGCAGAATCCCAGGCTGGCATAAACCCAACATATGCAGCACAACAACACCTGCTCTCTTCACCTTCAGCAGAAGGGGGCTTGGAGAAGGAACCTCAGCAGGTTCCTCTGCACCTCAGGGACCCGAGCCAGTCCCAAGGGCACAGGGACACACAGAGAGCTCCCTGTCCCTCTGGCAACCAGGACAATGTGTGAACATTCACCACAGTGGATCATGGCACGTGTTTTGGTTGTTCATCAAAGGAACAATTCTGGTAGCATGGCGTTTCTCTTTCAGTACCTCAGCTTTTTGATGAGAAGAGGGGGGAAAAAGCCTTAGTTTGTTTTTGATGGATATTTTATTAACAAAACGGATATTACTAAGCAAAGCCCTGCCAAAAAGCAAAATAGTGGAAGTTGTGCTACAAAACATGGAGCATCCTTATCAACTTAAGAAACAACCATATTTTTGCCAAATATTGAGTTGCACTCTTACCTTTGAGCTAATTCATAAAGTATAGTAACTTCTGTACCTATTGATTCTCCTGCAAAGCAAAAACAGTTCATTAAAAGCACATACTGAGAATTACAATTCTTTCCCCTCCATCTCACTCTGTTTAAATACAGAATGGTAAATTAATGAGAAATTAGAGAAGTCAACAGATATTAACACACTGTGTATTAGTGTCAAATGCTGTACTTGAGTATAACTATTTACAGCTCAGCAACAAAGCAATATGTTGCTCTGGAAGTCAAAACAAAATTATTAGGGACCACAGGTGCCAGGTTTTACAGCTTTGGTGTTTTAGTTAGTATACAGATGTGAAATAATTGTGTGTACACAAAAGGATTAAAGGTAAATGCTTCAGTAAAAAATTACATAAATAAAATTATATAAAAACAATTCTATTGCACTTGAATTTTGTCCACCCAGAGTCATGTTAACCAATTATTCTTAATAAAGGGGCACACACATGATTTTGCCTGCAATATTCTCTGTGGAATTGTATGTGAGCATAAGCACAATTCAATGCAAGAGACCTGGACTCAGACACTCATTTGAATAAGGAAATAAGAGTTTTGTGGTGTCACCTTGGCTCCCCAGATTTTAAAATTTTTGTGCAATTAAGCAAAAGTGGCAGGGAAGAGTTGCACAGCTGAAATTTCAGGGGAATGAACTGAAGGTCAGGATGGAAATGCAGAGACAGAAGGTTGTTTATGCTGCTTCTTTACAGTCAATTCTTAGTACACTGGATGTTCTTTACAACCCTACAAACATCATTTTATTTTAATGTGTGATTCAATGCAACACCATTGTGTTAGATATATTGAATTGTCTCAGTTGTCAGTGACTTTTCATAGTATATAGGATACCATCTGTTGGCTTAAAGGCATTTAATGTTTATTCACTACAGACTTCTCATTTGTAATGCAAGGAATCTCTGTAGCCACTGAAATCGTTGAATACACTCAATCTTTTATTACCCTGCTATGACACACTGGCTGTAATACCTTTTTCTCATATACAGCTGCTTTATACGAGCAATCAAAACTGCAAGATGCTGCTGAGATCTTTAATGAAAGGCAGAGCACAGCTCATGGGACGGCTGGCCCTGAATGGGGCTGAACAAAATCATCTTCCCGAGGCAATTCCAGGAGGATGTGGGGGTCAGGGGCCCTATTTCAGGTGCCTCAAGTGTTTTGCTGAAGATGTCAGTTTTGTGGAAGTATTGCTGGTTGTTTGGGTCAGCAAGAGCAACACTTGTGATGCCAGGAAAAGGTTTTTCTTGCTGAATTACTCATGATAACATCCCTTTTCCATCACTTTCCTAACTTTCTTCAAGCGACAGACTGAAGGCAATATGCAGGATATAATCTTCCTTCAGGTGATCAGTGTCAATTTTGAGGCTCATTTTCCCAAACATGGTTGTATTTTAGCTCTCTGTTACAAAACACAGCGTGCAGTTCCTAACTAGCCAGACTATCAGGCAGCAAGATGCAGGTCCCTTAGGAAAATCACAGGATAATTTAGATTGGAACCCCTTAGACCATTGAGTCCAACAGTTACACCAGCACTGCCAAGCCCAGCACTAACCCATGTCCCGAGGTGTCTTCAACAGAGTCAGCTGGACTGTTTTCTGAAACAGGAAAAACTGAAGCTACATGTAACAAAACTTTTTTCAAACTAAATGTAACCACTATATTTTGGACAGTTAAAATATGCTTGTGTTAAGATAACTCCAAATAGCAGATGTCAATAAAGAGCACAACTAATAAAATCCAATCATGGCCATAACCTAAAACACAAGAAGTTCCACCTCAAGCTGGGGAAGAACTTTCCATGGAGGGTGGCAGAGCACTGGAACAGCTGCCCAGGGAGGGCGTGGAGTCTCCCTCTGGAGACATTCCAAACCCACCTGGACACATTCCTGTGTCACCTGCTCCAGGTGACCCTGCCTGGGCTGTGGGTTGGACTGGATGATCTCCAGAGCACCCTTCCAACCCAATGACTCTGTGATTCTTGTTGGAGCACAAAAATTTTGCCTTCCAGGTCAGTCCACCCTATAAAGCATTTTAAAGCAACCAAGAGAAAGGCTTCCCTTCCACTAAAAAGCAAATAAAACCCTTCCCATTTCGAGCTCATTAATACATGTGACAATAAGCACCAAATATTGCTACTCACCATAGAGGAATTTCATTTCCAGCTTCTCAAACAACAGCACACTTTGATTCAGCTGCTCACGGAAACCTTCAGCAACATAATAATCGACATCACTGGCCTGAAGCAGCTCCTCAAAGGCTTTAACCAGACCCGTCAGATGCTGATGGTAAGTGACACAGCCACAGCGGATCTCTTTGATTTGTTGGCATTGGAAGGAGAGCTCTCGAGCTTGTGAATGAACTAATGAATCATACCTGAGAAAATGAAATTATCTCTAAAGCAATTTGCTGACCATAAATGACATTTAAATATAAATAAAAAGCAAATTAAACTTATATTCCTAAACTGTAATTTTATGCGACTCAATTTGCTTCTAAAATGCTTTTACAGCCGCAATGAGAGATGTTGAGTTTGGTATTTATGGGCTTAACTTGTGGGTTATTCTCCTTCACTTAACTGCTTCATTTATAAGATGGGCCAAAACTAAGGGAATGGCTTGATGGTCTGCTTGCAAAGAACATGGATGGCAAAGGTGCCAAATTAAGATAAAAAAGAGTGAACACATGAAAAGAATTTTTAAGAATACACATATTTTTCCTGACTGGATGTTGTTGGTTTTTTTCAGGGTGTGTTTTTTGGTGCTTTGTGGGTTTTTTTCTTAACTCACTGCAGAAGAACAGAGCTGTCCTCTCTGAAATTCTATGTATTTCCCTGCAAAAGCACAGTAATGGACTTTCTGATCTGATGGTTACACTCAGTCTGAAAATTCTGCACATCTGTGCATGTTTATTATCAGAGACATGGCCATGACAACCACTGTAGGGTCCAATCTCCTGTAATCCACAATCCAGGATATAAATTTCAACTCAATTGAACTTATTTATTGAATTTACACTTGCAAATGTAGACAGCCCCTTTATAGTGCCACTGTCTGTACCACAAGTAGGGCTCTTTCTACAGAATCATATCTTAGTGGAGCGAAAAACAGAGAGGATCTGAGAAGATGCAGGGAATCAACCAAAATCTCTGATGGTCTGCACTGTTACAGAATTTTTATTGTCACTTGTGGTGACAGAGGCCATAAAACCCTCACAGTGATCCCTACTGTCTCATTCCTTAATTTACAGTTAGATCTTCCTTTGTAAAATGGATGAGGTATATCTTCAAGGTATGTAAATTTATATGGACTATGTAACACAACTTTATTTTACAACAGTAAGACCCATAGATACAATAGTCCATGTTGGTCGTTGCTCAGTGTCTCCAAATATTTCTACTCAAGCATTTGGAAGAAAGCCATGAGGCTGAATCCCTTCCTTTGTTACACTTCCTGGCATTCTACAGGCCCTCAGGACAATAACAACATTAAAAGGGGGAAAAAGTGGGGTAGATGTTAAAAGAGGTTCACTCTAATGAGCCCCCATTCTATGTCTGTGGTTTGTACACATGTAGCCAAAATGCTGCCCCCAGTCTTATCACAAGATTGATACTTCCCAGCCTCCCATAAATGATTTTCCAGCTTAAAAGCTTATGCTATAACATTTCATTCATTAATTTCTCTATATATCCACTTTGCCATCCTTCACAGGAAGGCATTATGGCACTCAACTGCAAAATAAATGGGAACTAGAGCGTAAATGTCTTATTTTACACATCAAGTCTGGCCACATGAACAGAAGGACCAGCAGGAATGTGCCAGCCAATTGCCCATGGAAACATTTCTGTCTTAAATGGGATGTTCCATTTTCCTACACTTGTCACCTGAAAAAACCCCGAGTGATGCAAAACCGGGACACTTTGCTTACAGAGGTCAGCCCACCTCACAGGTGACCTGAGATGTGACTGCTCAGGACAGGGTGTCTTGCAGCAAAAAGACTTGTGGACCTGAGGTGTGGGCAGAGACAAAGGTGTGTGGCACAGGGTGGTCACATGAGCTTCTCAGGAGCAGTTCTGTTGTAGAGAGATATTGGTTTGTACTTCAAGGAGTCTTTTAACTAAACATTTCAGTTAATTTATGGTACTGTGGGTGAAATTTAGCCTTTACTATTACACACTGCAATGTGAATAAAATCATCTTCATATTACCTTTCTATGCTATTTGTTATTGCTGTTTACAAAACAGAACCTGAAACAGCTACAAATTTACTCACTTGGATGGTGATGTTTCTCCCAGTCTGTTCTGAAGACGATGCCCCTCACCAAGATGCATGTTTGCAACTTGCTCTTTCTCAGGTTCTGCCTCATTCTCCCACAGTAGTTCCTTCAGGTTTTGTGCTGCCCATGTATCAACTGCTTGTGAAGACTCTGCATTCCTATTTTCAGCATGGATCTCGTAATCCAGCTGATGGACACCAGAGAATGTTCTGATTTCTTGCACGGCTGTGTCTGGCACTTGCATTCCAAACCCTTCCATGGGCAGGGCTGCATCCCTCACAGCCTCACTGGGAATACCACTGACCAGAGGATGGTCAGAGCTCTGCAGCTGAAACAGGAACATTTTGTACTTTTCAAGCTCAGACTTCATATTCTTAACTCTTTGCTTCAGTTCTTCTATATCACCTGTGGCTTCACAGTCATCAAGTGCATCTGTACTTGTTACACTCAATTTGTGGGAATGTGGGTGCTGAGAACCCAAATGTGCAGGGCCTGAGTCAATGTCCTCGTGTTCCATGGGATAAAACTCCTCATCCATCTCTTTTAATGAACTCTGGATATTCCCATTGCTAATGTTGTGATGATTTTGCATTTCTGAAAAACAGGAGGCTTGTGAGTGAATATTAATATTTCTTTATCTGACATTCTGTTCTTAATGGCACCAGAATGAATTCATTTAATTCCACAATAGCAGAATAAAATTGCAGATAATTACAAACTATACTAGTTTGAGACTTTTGACTTTTTTCTTTGATTTGGCCATTAATTCAATCATTCAACCCCTTATCACCTTTCAAATAAACAATACTCCAAATACACCCACTTTCTTTTCCCAAATGATTGGAAATTCCTTTTGCCATAAGCTATCCTGAATCAGATACCAGTGAAGCCCAGACCCTTCCAGCCACGAAGATATAACCTCAAACAAGAGGCACTGAGACTTCAAAGCAGACTCTGACTTTACATGGTTCTTTCTAAAGCTCCTAATTAAATATTCTTCTTCTCCTCACTTCAAAAATCTATACAAAACCAATTGGAGCATAAAGTTGGTGGAATTTTAAAAAGATTATCAACAAAATAGTAAAATTTGAAGAAGGGGCTTTAATAACTTCTTTGTTAATGGTTTCTCTAAACAAAATCCATTAAAGCGTTTGGTGCTAAAGGTTTTACTGGCACACATTTGACATGCACATCACATCCCTCAGGTGACTTTGCCAATCCTAAGTAATGCAATCACTCCAGATTCAGCCCAATAAAAGTCATAGATTCTTACATATAATCCATGTTTATACTTGTGTGCATGTTGAGGGCTGTATGTGTAAGTAGCTAGCAAAATGATTATTTTCTAGTTACTAGTAAATTAAATTTTCCCCTTCTATTAGTTCTGCAAAAGATCACTATGAATTAGAACTTCCCTTTTGGGAGTCATTCATTGATCTTTCAGAGGTCTTAATACTTTCAGATTGGTTTCCATGGAGAATTTGAATGCCCAGGTTCAAGCTCTTAATCAGCACAAAATCTCAGGGGGAGCAACTCTATATGAAGGCCCAAGTCAAGTTCAAGCACAAGAGAATAAAAATAAATATAACCTCAAAGCCAGAATAAAAAGGAAGCTGTGATACTGGAATATCAACACTGCCCAGAGAAGCTGTGGCTGCCCCATCCCTGGAAGTGTCCAAGGCCAGGCTGGACAGGGCTTGGAACAACCTGGGCTGGTGGAAGGTGTCCCATTGCAGAGGGTTGGAATGGGATGATCTTTAAGATCCCTTCCAAGCCAAACTGGTTTGTGTCTCTATGCAACCCTTCATTTATCAGCTTCTCCTCCTTCTCTACCAGTTGGATGCTGCAGTGACACACATGTCAAAAACCCCAAATATCTGGTGAACTCTTAAACTCTGAAATCCTCATTCCATGCAAACATTCCAGATAACAAACAGAGAAAATAAAACCAGATATTAAGGAAGAAATATCTGATATTAGAGCACTGGCTGTAGTTTTAATGAACCAGTGCTCTTTAATTAAAGGAGAACTAATAAGCTCTCTGTGCATTTGTGGCCACACATGGAGCACGACCCTGCACACCAAAGGACCACAGATTTGACCATATCCTCTCTACTCTATACAGAGTTAATCAGGTTATTCAAGCCCTCCCAAAAAAGACTAATGGATGATGCAGAAACATGAAACACACAGTATTAAGCCTATTTATATTTTCATTAAATGATTCCATTAGGTTTCAACCTAATTGAATGCCTTCAAATAATTCAGATAAGCAAAATTCTATCATTCAGTTGCTTCAATCCAATAGTTCAGAACTAGATGCAGAAGCAATAAGTAACAAACATTTAATTCAGAGGAGAGTTCAGAAGCGAGGACATTAGCAACAGAGATCAGAGTCAGGCACACAACTCATTATTTTTACTGGAAACCAGACTCATAAATCCCTGTGGCCATTATGAAAGCACAACCCTGAAAGACCACTTGGATCCTTGGAGCAATTAATCCATACTAGCTAAGAAAATGAGATTTAAAACCCACAAATAATGGCAAGGGAGATGATTACCTACAGCAATTTACCATTTTGTACAACTCAGAAGAAACTAGAGTTTTAAAATTTCCTTTTTTCTTATACTATGCCATATAAATGCTCTACCTTGGTAGTTTTGCTGATTTTTGCCCATCACGTATCCATTCTTGTTCCCTGTACCTGGATCAACACCTTGCAACTCCACCTGGATCTCACTATTATCCAGTGAGTCAACTGGAGAACAGTGGGGGAAGGTAAAACAGAAGTCAGTAAGTGACTGAAAAAAAATTAAGTGGAGATAGTCAAAAAACAAAAAAAAACAAAAAGCAAAACCAACCCCAGCTCACAAATCCCAACCTGGTTCTCTGACAATTTGGAACAGGGAAATTTTTATTGGTCATATGAAACAGTGCTTTTAAAATACCTGAACTAATTCTAACTACTAAGAACTAATTCTAAATGTCTTCTAACAAATGAGGATAAACATTTGCAAGTCCCCTTTGTAATGTAACAGTTCATCAATTTTTAGTGCATTTTTAAATGTTTTATGGTAAGAGAAAAGCCTTCAAAGTTTTTCCAATATAAGCATTGATCATAAACTAATTTACTGCAATCTCCCATTGCAGCAAGTCTTGGAATTATCAGTACAACTGTTACCCGAGGTTAAGAAATCAGTGTGGAAAGGAAATCACAGGAGTGCAGCTTCTGATTCCTCTCAGGATTCAATTCAAAAGCACTGCCCTTCTCAGAATTCTCCATGGATTTTGCACCTACCAGGATTAATTGCTCCAGTCCCACCACCTTAAGTATTTACAATAAATTGTACCATATCTGTCTCTCTAATAATCTTAAGATTATTAACAAAGTCTCTGCAAACTCTCTGTCTGACAGTGGCTCACTCACCACTTGACTGAATCTTGTTTCTTATACTGACACTCCCTCCCCTATCCTTCACATCTCCAGTCAGTTTTTAATCTAACTGCTAAGTGCATTTTTATTGTTTTACCACTCCAAGTCTTTCTCTAATACCCATTGCTCTCTGCCTTACAATTTGTCAGACTTTGCTGATCCTGATACTTTGTCAACAACCGAGTTTAGATTAACCCACCCCACTGGAAACAGACATGGGTGACTTGACTGATCAGTGGAATACTGGAAAAACTTAATTATGCAGCCTAAACAAATGCAACATTTGTATCCTCTCCTGTCTCCATTACAGACAGTTTTCATTAAACTTGGCATCTATACAGGAAATTTTTCATTTACCTAAACAATGACATATATGTGTGCAGGTGTGGGCACCCTGTCCATCTGTCATTTATTACAGACTTTATGCCATGTGTACACAGCACTTCCCATTCCATAAAAGGCTGGGTTACATTTTAATGGCAAAGAGGGGAAAAAAAGATGTTTTTCCAGATCTGTACATATTTGTCTCCTCATGAAACTCATAAGGTTAAGCAGCATTGTAGATATATAAAGATCATCTGGGTTTAAGCCACTATTGCAAGCAGCACAATCACCATGTCTGTTCATTATTTACCTCTCCCTGATGAGCTTCCCTGGACAGGCTCTTCCCCAAGGTTTTCAGCTCCAGACTCATCCAGTAAGTCTCCAGTAGTTTGTGCCTGAAATGGTTTGGTTTGTACTTCACAAGCTTTCCGACCTTCCCCAGGTGCCCTGGGACGATGCTGGGGGTCTGAACCTGATTTCTGCATGCAGGACTTCCAAGGCACATTTCCTAAAGGTCTGGAGGATTTGACAAGCACGGGCAGACGGGACTTCTTGGGCTGGGAAGAAGAGTCAGCCTGAAAAAGGCAGGGAAAAAAAAGGGGAGTTAGAGCTCATGTGTAATAGTCAAGTACAGGAACTATAAAACATGCTTGGAAAAATCAAAATTTTCCTGGAAGATCAGTCAGCTGTCAGGTTGGTCTTGAAAATAACTTTGCAATACCCTTGGCTACATGAAAAACAAACATTGAGAGGCAAAACCCCCATTCTACTGGTGTAATTTTCTCTAAGAACCAGCTGCTCATGCATCCCCAGCCTCCCAATGACTGCCATCCAGCTCAGGACCCAAGACAGCAAATCCAGCAAAGGCTTTTAATCAGCAGATCTTTTAGTTAGTTCTGAATTTGTCTATGCCCTAGGAAAAGTTTTTCATCCAAACTGACCCTCTCTAACTGCTACTTTACACTGTCATTTATATCATAAATGTCTGCCAGCCCAGCAATTTTAAATGTTTCAAGTTAACCTTAAAACCTGTTTCCCTTAAAACCCTTTTTTTTTAAGTTGAGGATCCTTATTTTTAAAAAATTCCTCAGCTGATTTTCCTTTCTTCCTTTTCATTCCACCTAAGAGGCTCTATTTTCGTAAATTTGAGAAAATCAACACAGCCTTGCATCAGCCACAGAGGACATTTATCCTGCCACAGAGAAATTCTTTATTAACAAAATCAGCTTCTTCACCCATAAATTGCTTCTGCAGAATTCCCAGTTCCTACTATAACAGGAGTTGGGGGAAGTTAAATTTCTTAAGTCACTACATTTTAGCCTCTCACCTTTTGGAGACTGCACAAAGTCAGTCAGTCCCTGTTCAAGCCACACAGCACAAAACAGTGCTATCTCCAAAAAGATAAAAGCATGCTATGTGTTGATGAGAGTTATGGAACTGTGTGTAATAATAATAAAAATCAATAATTGCATGTTTAGATAGATTTAGTTTATGTTTTTTGCTGTTCATTTGCTCTACCAGCATCCTGAGCCCCCTAATTTCTTTCACCACCCAATGTACTCTGAAATACCTTTCCACATTCACTACTTAGCAATTATGGTCTTTACACAGTTTAAAATAATAAAAAGCAAGTTCCATTTTCCTAATGCCATCCTCAATTCCTTTTATACATCCCTGGATACAATATCATTCACAGGCTGAAATATAAATCCAGAACCCCCTGCTAACTAAACTGCATTAATAACAGGGAACCATTGCTGGCTGTCTCAGGGCTGTGGCACAGACACATATGTCACCCAGATTACCCAAAGGCCACTTCAACTGGCTACATCACATTATTTATAAAAGCCATTCCAGAGCTAAAGATACACTGCATTAGTCCAAAGAAGAAAGCTTTTAAAGCAGGGATTGTATTGAGGTTGCAACTGATTAAACTAGAGAGGAATCAAAAGAGTACACTGAAACTCAGGGAAAACAGGAATTTGGGAAAAAAGAGAATTGCAGAAACAACCATAGAATGGGTTGGGTTGGAAGGGGCCTTAAAAACCATCTTATTCCATCCCCTGCCATGGGCAGGGACACCTTCCACTAGCCCAGGTTGCTCCAAGCTCTGTCCAACCTGGCCTTGGACACTTTCAGGGATGGGGCAGCCACAGCTGCTCTGGGCACCCTGTG
>JAWWEE010000037.1:3682347-3715785 GCA_035221455.1 Xenops minutus | reverse complement strand
GGGGCAGCCACAGCTTCTCTGCCCAACCTGTGCCAGGGCCTGCCCACCCTCCCAGGGAAGAATTTCTTCCCAATATCCCATCTAACCCTGCCCTCTGCCAGTTTGAGGCCATTCCTCATTATTGTCCTGTCCCTCCATCCCTCGTGCCAGTCCCTCTCCAGTTCTCTTTAGGCACTGGAAGGGGCTCTGAGGTCTCCCTGGAGCCTTTCCTTCTCCAGGCTGAACACTCCCAGCATTCCCAGGTTTTTTCCAGAGCAGGGGGGCTCCAGCCCTTGGATCAGCTTAGTGGCCTTCTCTGGAAAGACTAAATATGCCAAAACCATAGGTAGGATACAGCCCTGACACTGAGGATTCCAACCTGCATGGGATAAACATTTGAGCCATTAAGGACTTGTGGCAGTAACACCCTGTTGGGTGTGAGTCATGTTTTCATGTGACTTGGGCTAAAGAAAAGTTACCTTAAATCAAGAAAAGCAGAAAATTGAGATTACAGAGACTCAGGTGAGAGACTGGAGGGAAAGGAACTGGTGGCTAGGGTGGTGGATGTGGTATATATAGCTTGGGTGGACACAGAGCACAGTACTGATACTTAGGGAGAGGGAAATCTGCTTGCCCAGGATCACACGCTGCAAAGTCCTGCCTCACAAGTCAGTCCCATTGCAGACACAAAGGATTCTGAGAGCAGAGATATTTCTGCTTCCTAAGAGCATTGGGAACTGAATGCATGTGTGGGGTTTGATTTTCTAATTGAGCACGCACTGAATGTATGCATATATATATATATGAAATTAATGAGAAAAACCTTTTTAGCTCCCAACCCCTTGCAGTCCAAGCAACCCTAATGGTTTCAAGTATGAATTTTAAAAGGCAGAAAGCGGATGGTGCAGTGTATTAATATATTTGCCTTTTACAATTAGAATTCTATGTGGAAAACTGACTTCCAAGTCATGTTAGGATTATTTTGTTATTTTCTAGGACAACACAGAGTAAAGACAATCCAAAAACTGAAGGAGGACACAAATGAGATTGTGGTATATAGCAAGAGCATGCAGCATAAAAAAACCTTCTTGTTGTCATCACGGGATGCCAAAAGTCCAATAATGTTAGCTATCATAAAAAATCCTAACTATTTAATCTTCCATGTGTAGATTAAGGACAAACCGTGCATTTGTGGATTAAAAATATACTTATTTGCACAAGTAACTTATCCATCCAATGCAGCTACCTTTTCTAACTCAACCTTTTTTAGTACCTGCTTTTCCAAGGCCAGTATTGGGTTTTATAAGTGAGGATTCTTATGCAGAAAATACTACATGAGACCAAAAGGTTACAAATACACTATTACAATGAATGACTGTGGGTTGAGCCTGGTCCTACAGCCCTCTGTCTCAGAGGCTGAAGAGAAACTTCCTGTGCTCCAAGGAATATAACCTAATGTGCAACAAAATATTAAAAGAAAATAGGTGTCTTATGGCCAGAAAAATAAGCCTACCAAGAATAAGCTGCCTGTTTTAAAGTATTTCCTGGGAGACATTAAAACCTTGAGAATGTTTTCCCTAAATGAACCACTGATATGCTTGGTTTGCAAAGATCCCCTGAGCCCTGAAGGCTGAAATCACTGAGGCTGCTTCTCTCCAAGAAAGCAGATGTTCAGAGGACAGTGCAAAAACAACCTTTTCCTCTCCTCCCTCTCCCTCCCAGCATGAACATGAAGCCAAGAAACAGATGACTAGGGGCTGTCAGACCCTGCAGAGCCACCAACATGCAGATTCATCTGATTTGTGCTCCAGCTTTGGGAAGGAAAAGCAAAATGGGAACATTTTAAGAACCTGAGAAAGATACATCTTCCTGTGTCTGCTCAAATTCCTCTTATAACACGTTAGTGTCATCCCAGCACTACCTGCCAACAAATTCTAGCTCAAAACCCACACAAAAACAGAACATAGGGATTTTTGACAGTGGTTATTAATATACAAAACACACTGTTGCCACAATCCATAACCTGAAATCCAGGTTGTCATTTATTGCTAAGCCTGATAAATGGTATGAGAGATAAATGATAAAAACTTTTAACTAAAGATCCTTTTACTTTTCAGCTCCATAGTACTACTGTCATTCTGGCACAGATTAAAATCCATATTTAATTTTCCTATTTCCTTTTTCAGAATTTTGAGGCTTATTTATATTTTACAAGCTTCACTCTCTGTTATTGTACATCTAGTTCTGTGTAGGCAGCTTTCAGAGAGCAGCCCTGTGTGTCCTTGTCATGTCGAGACAAGCAGGAGAGCACAGTGTCCTGTCATGATAATCCCAGCCCAGGACAGGAATTCCTTTGGAATTAACTGCAGCATCCATGGGGGTGCAGCACCCTCTGCAGGATGATGAGGCAAATTGCTAAAAATATTAATTATGGAAAGTGCAGGCTCTCAGAAAGGCTTTGTATCCAAACCTGTTAGTGACACATAAATTCATTGTTTCAATAAAACCATGGCACCCCTAAAAGACTATTTCTCATTTAAAACATATTTTAATGTTTTAATGAGTAAGTCTTAAAAATGAAAAAGCAAGAATATTTGGTGACTTTTGATGATTTTCCAATGCATCCACAGCACAGCCAGGAAAAGACATGAGTCTTTTTCCTGAGTCCTGCAGAAAAACCCTCGATACCACAGTCCCAGTTCTTGAGTCAGCCAGTTCCCACACATAAGGAATTCAAACTCTTCCTAATCTTGTTCTTTTAATTCAGAAATTCAAAACACATAATACCAGCACCATCATTATTCCTTTCACACTTTTCCCTTCCTACCCAATATGTTCTGCAAACAACAATGGAACAGAAAGCAAAACCCACAAAGAAATATAAAGACAAGCACCACCAGCCACATTTCAAGAAGTATTTTCCAGCAAGGCTGGAAGGGTCACCAGAACCTCCCAGAGCCCCCTGAGCATCCATCACCACTCACACACAGTAACACATGTGGGGACCCAGCACCCAAAAGGCTTCTCAGTGGAACTTCTTTCCCACAGCTAAAAACAGGCTCAGGCAAAAGAATGAAACACCAGCAAGGATTATTTCTTTGCACCTCTCAGCAAACCACCACAGTGCTGGGCCCTTCTTCATGTACTCCTCTATTCTAAATGAAGAAACAGCCCCGTGTTTAGGTGACCTGAAGTGCTATTCTCTCTTTTTTGGCTACACTGAACCCTTTTGTCTTGAAGATGTAGAGGAAATATAAACTAAGCTCAGAAAATTAGACCCAGAGTTTGCAACAGCAAAGAGACTTTCAAGAATAACTAGAACATTATATGATACTGCTTTCTTTGTAAAATTAACTATTTTCTTCCCTTTCAACTGGCAAAACAAATAGATCACAGACCCAATTAATATTTAAATGAGTATGTTGCTTCCTTAAAATCAACTTGACACATCACTGAACACTTGCATTGAGCTGATTCTCTGTTGTGCTAACATGTTGAAGTTGTTTACATTAATTTAAAAAGTTATTATAAGGAATTAGCAACTTCAGCCCCGAGGGCTTTACACTCCTCCTGCACTGATGGAAATGACTCCAAAAGGTACATTAGATGGGAGAGTCAGATTTGGTACTTCAAAATAGAAAACCTACCTCTCTGTGGTTTAATACTTTCAGTGCTTCCTTCCCTTGAGAATCTCTTGTACAACATCCAGACTGTCTCTCTTTAAGTTCTTGATTAATTGACTGCAGTTCCTTAACCATCAGGAGCAGATCAGATACCTGAATAATCAAAGGAGGAACAACCAGAACTGGTAACATCCAAATGAGTATGAAGACAAATGATGATATATAAATGTCCAGCTCAATCCAAACTGCAGGAAGGAAAGGCTGGGTTCAAGTATCTACTCATGAGACAAACTCCCTATGTATGATGAGAGACAGTGTACAAGGAATCTTAATTTCTAAGACTGGAGTTTCCAGTCAGTTATTAAGCTCAGACATTAAGTTGCATAACTCATTGGCAAGAATAAACCTGAGGAGACCTCACATCAACAGATTTGAGAAGAAACATTTAATGCAAGAAAAACCAGAATTACAGGGAAACTGCAGCATTCAGAAACAACCAGTTCTTCTGTCTCCAACTCCTTTTATAAGCCACTCTCATCCTGTCAACTTCACAACACAAAAGCTATTTACCAAAAGGTTTGCAAGTCCTGGGATGGAATGTGCCATACAAAAGTACAAATTGCAGACACCACCACCTTTATAAAGGTGCATGAAATACACATTGTGGAATGTTTCATGTAAAAACCTTCATTTGGACTTGATGTATATGATGTCTGAAATATGGAATTTAGTCAAAAACTTTAATCCAGGTGTCCAATATCATAAAACTTTGGCAGCAATCCCCCCACCTTCCAGCTGATTCTGAAGCCCACGTGGTGAAACAAAGACTAAATAGTTCACAAAAGGTGGGTCAAACACCACAGAGATGTTTCCTTCAAATCCTTTCAGAACTACCCAACTGTACCTAAATAACATTTCTGTGAGAGATACAGAAACTGTAAACAAAGCATAATAAAGCCATTAGAAACAGTAAATAACAAAAAAGATCAATACCTTTTTCTTAAGCTCTTCAAGAGATAGATGGTCTATCTGTAGGCTTAAATGATCTTGTTCTCCTAAGCAGATACTCATATAAGATGTTTGATCACCACAGAAAGATAGTGTTTCATCTGCCAAAATAATCAAGGACAGGCATTATTTCAGAAACTATTTGCAGGAAAACAAACACTGCACAAAATGCATAGACAGGAATTCTGGAATAAGAACCTTCCAGTAAGTCTGTGGAAGGCCAGTTAAAATGTTTCATTCCCAAAATAAGCTTTCTGTTTAATTGAAAAAATTTTGCCCTCATATTTCTTTGTGCTTCTGACACACAGACATGCTGCATTTCCTGTGGCTGTGTTTTCTGTGGTTATCAGCATGAGTTGTGAATGCAATTCTGAATTATAATTTGCATATTTAGCATTACAATTAGAAATAATTTTTAGGAAGGATAAGTTAGGCATGAATAGTTATTCTGTTTTAACTATATTTTTATGAACACGAATTCAAGGTCTCAAGGCAAAAGACCAGGTTAGACAAAGTTAATTAATTTATTTTGCTTATGGGTCAAAAGTATGCAGTAATTTCATTGTAAATAGTTACTTATTCATTTCCTCTGTAACTGCAGGAATGATTTGTTATGTTTCAATAAACACCTGCTTATTTACAATATAGATACAGTTAATTCTGTAAATGGATCTCATTAGATAGGGAGAAAGCATACCTAAACAAGGACATCCAAAATCCTCCTCCCAGCTCTGACACTGCTCCCATGGCTGCTGCAAGGACCCAAAACTCACCAATGATCACTAATTTTTCAGAGTCCTCTTTCCCAGCAGCCTCACCCTCAATACACCTGCTCCTGAGAACCCAGGAGGATCCACAACACCCCCTCGCCCACCCTGGCCGTGGATCGTCTCTGGGATTTTGAGGTTGGAAACTCTGAAACAGCCAAAGTTTACCTTGTGTCACTTATCAGAGCTGTCAAGGGAGTGATGCTAAAATTGAAAATCCAAGTTGAAAGGGGAAAGTGAACAGGCTTTATTGTTATTTATATATCCCCTAAGGGATAAACCAGATACATCTTGTACATATGCAGTAAACTATATTTAACAGTGCCCACTTACATTATTCTTTTCTATATCTAAGAATATACTAAAGACACTTCCCAAGATGTACAGTAAAAAAGCTTGAAGATAAAGTTATATTTTAAAGCTCTACCATTTCTGAACCACTAAATAACAAAACCTCTGGTTATTTTTTATTTTGTCTAGAAGTATTTCTTCTGTTAGGAAGAGCCTAGCCATTGTCTGAGACACAAACTCTGGGAAATAATTACATCCCACGGCCAGAAAGTGATCCCATGGCCATAGATTGATTGCAAGACAGGAATCTCAGACTTCTGTAAAAAACAGTAAATTCTATGAGAACAAAACTTAAAGCAGCATGAAATGATCCCTGAAGCAGAATTGCCACAGATTTACCAATATTTGCTGCATGGAAAGAGAGAAATTGTCCCTCTGGATGTGCCCTGATTGCTCCAAGATATTGTTACAAATCCCCCAAATCTTCTTCAGTATAGAAAGCCAAAAAGAAATCTTTTCACACCTTTTTTACTTTCAAAAACCTCTTTTCTCCATCAAAGCAAACAGACTATAACAAAAGCAGGGGGTTTGTGTTCAAGGAGAGGGTGGGGCTGCACATGGGTACAGACCTTGGCGGGTTTTCATGTCCTTAATCTGATCTTCCAAGACCTTCTGCAGATTCCGATTACCTAAGACATCTTCTTCCAGTTGTTTTCTCAACATGAAAATGTTGTTCAGTTCCACTTGCAAGCTATTGATGCTGAAAAAAGGAGGGGAGATTCAGCTCAAAGCATTTTGGTGTGCAGCTCCACATGTTTTATCCATCTGGGCTTCCACCAAGAGCCCATCTCCCATTCCCCATCAGTTACATCATTTTGATGCACAAGCACAAACAAATCCCTACATAGGAAGAGGAGACTAAATGTTTACATACAGGGCTTTTCCTGCTGTTTTGAGCTGTGCTGCTTCTAAGTCAGCTTCCACATGACAGAGCTATTCCACCAGCCAACTCCAGGCAATTCTTTTTAAGGAAAATCAAAATTACTAACTTCTGGAAAGTATGCCAGAAAAATATTATCATCCCACAATGCTGAAGGCTTTGTGTACTCCATTATGTGGTGACCATGGAAACTTCATTCCCTTGCCACAGAGCTACTCTGTATAATCTAATGCTCCACTTAAGAAAAATATCAAAAAAATCCCGTTTCATTGAAAATATGACCCAGACACAACTGTTTTATTTCTTCATCTATCCACAGAGTCTGTAAAAAGACCTTTTGAGGTTTAAATTGTCTCAATTATCTCAACAGGGCATAAATGTCAAAACTTACAATTTATAATTTGTCAGGGTGAATTAATTCTTTAAGCAGTTTTGCCACTGAAGCTCTTCAGCATCAGCCCCTCAGGTCTGATGGTGTCAGCACCTGGAGCTGTCCCTTTCTAAATCTTCACCACACCTTTCCACTCTATCAACAAGACAGTTCTGATCAACCTGCAAAAACACTTCAGTACTGAAAAAAACAATCTGAAATTGTACTAAAATGAAATAAATGGGATTTGACAAAAGTAAGCAAGTGTTACTGAACTCATCATATTATTTGTATTCACATTTACTTCACGCAGTGTTTTAAAATAAATGAAGCTGCTGTAGAATTTCCAATCTACTGCATGAAATGCCAGAGAATTCAGGGATCTTTAAAAAATTTAGATCCATCTTACAGGAGACTATGCAGGAACACAGAGCACATCATACTTGCATGAGAAAAACAGCGTATTGTAGAAGCACATTAATTAAAAGGCTGCATGTATGAAAAGACTCTCAGTCTGTCTCCTGACAAGTGTGCTGTTGTCAGGCTTTCCTGCACACTCAACTACTGCTTTAACAAATTCTCCCTCATACAAGAACTTCTTTGAAGAGAGACCTCTCTTAAAAGCTCAGCAAAAAAATTAAGAATAAAAACAAACCAACACATTACGAGAAGCCAGGCAAGCACATTTTCTCCTTTTCATGAGTTTAAGGTTTTATGAGAAAAAGCATTGATTCCCCACTTGGAGAGACAGGGAATGTCTTGGTTCTGACATCTTGCACCTTATTTTGCAAAATAACCACCGAGGTTGCTTAAAATAAATAATGCCTAAAAGAAGAGATGTCAGCAAGAAAACAGATGTTTGCCCAAAATCCACATCGCTGCTGCTGGCAATTAAATTCAGCTTCCTCATCTGTGTATCTGCAGGGCTTGTTTATCCATTTCCAAGAACTTTGCCTGTTCAAGTCTTCCTTGATGAGATTTAAGGCACATCTCAGCCCCCAAAACTACGAGGGCGAGAAACAGGACCAGTCTCCGAGTGCCAGCCTTCTGCATCCTCTGCACCACACACACTGCTCTGTGCACCCCACAACTCCACACTGAGAACCCACAGCTAATGACCTGATCCTACTGAAGTTAACTGCAGAAGTCCTATGACCATAATGACTACACCTACACTTTTAAGGTTCCTTATTTGAAACACAGTTTGGGAAAAACTCCTTTCAGAGCCACGTTCCTTTGCTGTTTTTACTGTAGGCTGTTGACAAGCACCTTACCCACAGAGCATGACTCAGTGTCAGGCCACACTCTTCATATGCAATGAAAAATAATCCCCATAATTTGACTTCTGTCACTCTTTTTAATTAACAAAATTCTAGTATCTAAAACAGGTTCTGAGCTGTGGCCAAGCACAAGCTGGCACAAGTGTTAATGTGCTTCATTCACATACAGATCTCATCTACTCTAGTGCTCCTCACTTGATGGTTTCCAAACCACAGTGGTCTATAAACCAACGGCAAAATGAAAACAACACATTCCCCCAAGGCTGGCAAGGATAAGCCATTGCCTTCAGGCAGGAAGAGTCAGGAGCTGGCTCTCAAATGCTGTCAATACCTAATTAAGGCATTCGTAATTATACCAGCAATGGTAGAATTTTTGTAAAACTTTTATTTTACCTTAAGGCTAAGAATTTTCTTTATTTCATCATAACATCTCCTCAACTGCCAAGGAATCACAGGATACAAAGTAGGCCAGAGATTTCTTTCTACAATGCTGTGTCCTTTGATTTTTAAAAGGTTAAAACCCACTTGCTCCTGCTGTACTTCTCAAGGCTTTACACTGAAAGTGTACTATGTAAACTTCAATTATCCTGTTTTGTTTAACCTTTTCCAAAATCTTACAGGTTTATATTCTCAACAAAATTCTCTAAGTGTCACTTTTAAGATAAGCATTATCTGTATTTTAGAAGTAAACCATGGCAAATTGTCCAGCACCCACAAGTTCACTGCAATTCAATTCCTCCCCTACATTCCAACACACAACTCCTAACTGATGAAAATCCAGCTGCTTACCTTGGTACCTAAATGGAAATCTGGGTCATTTGAGACTCCAACACAAATATTTTCAGAAATATTTAAGTAATTTAGATAATAGAACCTCACAGAAATATTTCTCTTTCAAGGAGACTACTGCAGGGAGTTTGTGCCGTAGGAATAATTGGCTGGTACAAACTAATCTCCAGTTAAGCTGCACATTTTTCACCCAACTTCTGACTTTTGCCCTTTGAATTTAATTATCCCCCAAACCAGAAGCACTCACCTATCTGATTCTTTGAAGGTCTTCACTAGGGTAGAATAAATATTTTGTTCTTTCCTTAAAGCAAGGATCAGCTTTTCATATTCAGCTTCTTTATTTTCCTAAATTAAAACAAGAACATACTGAACTTGCAGTGTAATTTTTAAGTTTGTATTGTATCATTATTTACCTACCTTGAGTCACACATCTACACAGTGATTCATCATCTTCTCACAGTCTAAGAAGTTTTCCCCCATCCCAACCCAAGCATCCTCACTCCCAAAGTTCCACCAACCCAGCAGGCAGCTATTCCAGAGGAGGGGAAGGGAAAGCAGACAACCCCAAGCTCCAAGAACACATTTTAGAACAAATCCTCTCTATGTTCTGGATAAAATTGGCTTTTTGGGGGCGAGAAGTTCCTGCAAATTCTGTTCCATTTCTGAACAAAATAAAAAAAAGGATTGTCTTGAGCCCCAGCTAAAGGATGAACGTGTCAGACACTCCATGAGTCAGCGTCCTGCACCCTCAGCTGGCTCACCACAAGCTGCTGCTTCACTTGGGCAAAGCAAAGCAAAGGGTTCACCTGCAGTCTTGCTCAAAGAAAGGATATTGTTATTATAAGAACAAACCCAGACTCTTAGGGTACATTCTCAGTAAGGATCCTCTAAGTTCCCCAGACGTTTTCAATCCAAAGCAACCACACAGACACTTTTAAAGCAGGAAGCCAAAAATGCAGCTATTTAAAGGATTATTTGCTTGCACTTATTACATAAAAGTATCTGAGATATCAGCCATCACCGAAGAGAAAGTAACTGGAATGTCTGTAGCAATTTTAGATGTATTAATACCAGACACAAATTCTGCCTTTGTTTAAAAATTGTTGCTTCTCTCAGTTATCTTTTTCAACTGAAAACTGAAAGGAAGAACAAAAAAGATGCCACAGCTAAGGGGGAATTTCAGCTAAGGGAACTCTTAAGAGAGACTAAATCATTAGTGAACAGATCATTAACAAGGAACAAACCTGCACCCAGGAGTTTTAAGCAGCTGCTATTACTCCAAATGCAATTCCTAAGGAAGGAATTGCAAAAAAAAAAAAAGATTCAGCTAGAGTAGAATCTTGTTAATTCCCACTAACAATGCAAAGACTGTTAATTTGAAAAATTCAGTGTTCTGCTAAAGTAAACAGTACAAAAGCAAGGACAACTGGTGTTTACTTTTAATTATTTACACTCGTACTTCACTGTATGCTTGCAAATATGTTCAATAATATTTTGCAAGTGTAATCAAGTTTTGCTCAAATGACTCCTGCTCAGGTAACGTGTCTGGCAGGTCCTGCTGCAGCTCCTACCAAGGCTAGAGACACTTGGAAGAAGTGACCTTGCCTCTGGACACAGGCACCGTGTTCAGCTGCCATCTAAAGGAACCTGTACTCTAATAAATGTTTCCAGGTACTAATGTAATTTATACATTAAATACAAGTGCAAAATACTGAGATTCATATTGAGTTTATTATCTAGATGAGCAGAGGAGGAACTCGCAGCAACAGCTTCTGCTGACTGAGTAACACAAAGGCAAACAGATGGAGGTGGGTGATCCAGAGGCCATTAATAAAAAAATCTCATGAAAAAAAATGTTAAAAAGTACATCTTGCAGCCTGAATTAAGGAGTCTTATCAATGTGCCAGAACCTCAGCCTTTCAAGAACAGACACTAAACATAAAATACACGGGTTGCAATTTAACTTGGGAAAGTTTGATCACACTGATCAATGACGTAGAAAGCAACAGGAAAGAAATAAATCTTTTGACTCAATTTAGTCGGTTCACAGTCTGTTAAAAGTTCTAGTGAACTCTTCCATATGTCTGATAAAAGCCTTGCAATTATTACTGAAGACATACAGAGCTATATCCTAATTAAAAGCTCTTCCTGAAGGCCTGGCAAAGCAGTGTCACTCTGCAGAGCTGTGGTGCACAAATTAGGTAAAGTTGTCACCGATCGTTCGGGGTCTGTGACTGCTGCACGAACAAAGCACTGCTAAACACACCACCCTGCTCCAGTTTCCTGCTCCTCTTAGAATTCACGTGCTAATTGAGTTCTACATTTGTACCAAAATCTCAGTAAACTCCTGAAATCCTCCCAACTCTTTTTCTGCGTAACAGGAGACAGGAGCTGCTCGTTAATTCCAAATGTCACAGACTATACACAAATTATTAAAGTCTAAATTCAACCAGCTAGGTAAAGGTTAGCAAAATCACAGAGTGTTCCTGATTTTTCAGAATTTTCCATGAATAATGAGGGTGAGAAGATACAGCATGAACATCTTTTTTTTTTTGGTACATTATTACTGTCATTTCTAAATAACGCGTAGGAGTGAATTATTTCAATCAACTCCCCGATGGTACACAAAACATAAGGCAGCTCTGTAACTTAAATAGACTGTAATGCTGTGGGAGTTAATGAAACATTAAACCTCTTGACACATGGTGTGAGGGAAAATGTGTTAGAGGAGATAGCTGCAAGACATCCAGGACCATATTGCAGTGAAAGATTTATATTCCCATGAAAGGAGGCAATCTAATACATTAAAGTCTATATTTAAGTCTGAAATACTATTGCTAAGCAGCAGTGGTGGAAAACATAACTTATTTTCATTAAAGGTTTCTCAGATTGTAAGCAATGAAAGTAAAAGGTTTATACCTCCCCAATAAATAACTTATTGGCAAAGTCACAAGAATATCTGGTTGCCTCACTGAATATTCTCTTACTTCCAACAACCCTCAGGACCATTTCATAATCTCTGAAGGTTAGAGGATGAATGGCTGAGAGAAAAACATAACCTACACCTCCTTATTGATCCATCCATCAGTACCAAAATTTGGTAATTTCTTCTAACTTCTAAATTCCTTGGCCGTAAAATATATTTAATTCTGAGACTTCAGAGGCCCCAGAGCCAGCAGTTGCCTGATTCCTCTATAATTATCAATGCCCTTGCTCACTCTTTCTCTAGCCCATGAAAGTGGCTCAAGAATCCAAACTCCAAAATTAGAAACTGCCATTTACCTTCCCTGGCCTGGCCAAGGCACCCAGCAGAGCTCTGGATGTTGGTTGTTTTAAAATTTATCATTACATTAAAATAGAGTACAGAGACATGATGAAAGAAAGTTGTGCATCTCTCAGCTAAGTGTCTTCAACTTGAAAGATCAGTAAGGCTGGAAGAGCTTGGTTTCTGCTCCTGCTGGTGGGGAGGATCCAGCTGTGGCTTTGCTGAGAGTTGGTGCAGCACTGTAAGGCCATCCCAGAGCCCCAGGCAGCCAGTGAGAGCAGAGCTCTGGATCATCCGGGTCCAAAAACCTGATGACTAATATGCCAAAGGGGGTTCTCACAGGAGATATGTGACACTGAGGTTGAGCTGAGAGGACAATGGGCTGTGATTAGCTATTGTTCACGGGCACAGAGTGAACCAGCAGCAGAGAATGGGCCTGATTAGAAGGTGGGTCTGGGTGATTGCCATGCACAGCTTCACCTACCACTGCTCTCACCCCTGCTTATACACCTGAACTGAAAGTGAGGTGTACAGAGGGAACTTACTGTTTGATTTTCATTAATTCTGTCTGATTTTCCATCACTTTTAGGTCCCTTTGTGACAGAAGTTACATGTGTGCACTGCAGTTTGTTTTACAGAGGTGGAATTTCTACTCATCCTTTCCCAGCCTCTATTTTCTGCCTGTACATTCACATCCACTGGGATATACCATCACTGCTACCTGGGCAAACGGGGCTGCAGCTCCCTCACTCTGAGCTTGTCCTATAACCCCTGGCTCAACATGTGCTTGTCTCTCCCATGTTTAATAATAGTGCCCATCACATGAATCATTTCACCACCAGCATGTTCAGAATGTGACCCAAGACTTGCACTTACATTTCCTTTGCCATTGGCTCACTTTAGTTGGAACTCCCTTCAGAAAATCTCATTAATGACAAACATAATACAGAAGAAATGAAAAAGCTTTCTCCATCATTACAATGTACTAGTTTAATTCTTTTTGCCTTGCCTGATGCTTTTAGAAACGTTAATAAACCAGGCTGCAAACAACACGAGAAAAACAAGAAATGTATCCACAAAAGCAGATTATTTGTTCCCTAATCTGCACACAACAATGCACTGAGGGAGTCAGCAAGTGATTCAAAAATTCACCAGTACCTGACTTCTTTTTTGGCTTGTACACAAGGTGGAGGGGTAAAGAAACTAACTCTACATTTTAAGACTTGGAATTTTCATCTCTGATTTCAGTTACTAACAAGTTTATTAATTTCATTAAATAAAATGGCTATATAAATATATATATATATTTCTGTACTGTTGCCTTTCTTCTTTGCTTTGAAGCACTTTTCTTCTTGCCCTAGATATATTTTCACTCCTACCTGTGTTTATCCTCACACTCCTATGGTCACTGGTTGTATGCAACCTATCAGAAGTACATAAACCTTTGTCTGTAGCTCTCTTCAGAAACACAGATATTATCCTACTCAGGGAAATATGCCTGCCCTAACCAAAAAAACTCTACCTCTTTATGGCAGGCAAAACCTTTTACATGCTTTCTGGGAGTACAGAGCTTATTGATGCCATACAAACTCATCAGAGGACAATACATGGTGAATTACAACATATATGAGTCCACAACTTTGAAGCCAAAGTGAAAATTCTCTTAAATTTGAGTCAAGGTATTTATTTGCAAATGACCAGTTGTGAAAAACTCACCTCTAACTCTCTGACTATCTTGATAATTGACTCTTGAGACTGTGCAGCACATTTTTCCTTTACTAGGCCCTCATTTTTCAGCTCAAGTTCTTCATTAGCTCTTAGAAGGTTCTTGTACTTATTCAGTAGCTCCTGCAATTCTGCATCCTTTTCTTTAACTGTTCCATCAAGTTTCTAACAAAAGAAAACCATGAGACAGTTTCACAAATTTACTCCAGTTTTAAATTGCAAAATAGAGAAACCAACAAAATTCAGGAGAATATCCAAGGATGACCTGTTCTGTATTATTTACACACGTTGCAAACAGAGCTAAACTTACGATTTGGGAAGCAAAGAAAGACAATACAGAAGCTTGGCCCAGCTATTCAAGTTTTTAAGTGTTAAAAGTAAGTCAAGGCATACACCTTGGTCTCCAGCTGAAGAGCAACCTCAGCTTTTTGCAGTGCTGGTTGAATATCATCAGTACTTTTTCAGGGTTGTAGCTCCAGCTGTAAAGAAACTGAGCAGGGGTCTGTTACCATTCAGGCAGGGACCTCACATAGGTCATTTGGGCTCCAAAAATAGAAGATAGAATATTTCAGTATCTATACCTATGCCTCAACTTCCAGTTTCTGCACAATAAACTGGAAATCATAGGCACTTCAGAGCTTTTTACCCCAAGAGTGAAAATTCTACATAAGCATTAGCAAAGCTTCCTTCCCCCTCTGTCCACACGCTTCAAGAAACCCTAAGAAATCCTGTGAATGCCACACACTCTCTATAATTATATGTCTGTTCTGCAAATACAGTATTATAAGAAGTGAAGGATTATCAGCAGAATCAACAGTAACTGCAAATATAAATGCGATTTTGTAATAATTTCCCATACAAAATCAAATGATAACTTTCCATTTTTCATTTCAAAGTAAGTCTACCTACCTCAAGCAGCAGATCCTTGTGATTGACACTGTCTGTCAGCCGCTTGATAACAAGCTCTTGGCTCTGCAGCTTCTGATTGCTTTCACTCAAAAGAATATTGTAATGGTGTTCAACTGCTTTTTCCTTCTCAGTCATTTCACCGTGTAATTTCTCTAGTTGATTTCTAAGGTCCTACAAAGAAAAAGAAACTGAATATGTAGGAAATCAAGTTTCAAAAATGTTTAAGACTAACAACCCACATTATTAGTTTATCTTTCCACTGCTTTAAATTACTCATATCACTGAATAGCCTGGAGAATGTACTGAAGCCACTTTCTTTCTCTTGGCATCAATGAACACAATTAAAGAAAAGAAACTTTTAGATGAGATGTCAGTATTTTCTTCTAAAAATCTAGGTGGTGGTTGTTGTTTAAATGCTTTTCCTATGGAATGACTGGACTCCAAGCCTGTTGGGAATATTATGCATGTAGATGTTGTCGCTGTCAGAATGAACACTCACTTCTGAGGCAATTTACTCTCTTGCTAGAAATAGGAGAAAATTGGTTACGGGTGATTCAGTTTGTCATTTGCTCTTTTTTTCTCATCGCACCATGAAAATTGTTGCACTAACACTGTATTACTGGTTACTTTTGCATCAAACAAAAGGTCAGAAATGTTAAAACTTTTTCTTTTGACAGGAGCACAAACTTCAAATGGCCAGTCGGGTCAGTCTCGTGATCAGAAGGGGTGAGCAGAATTTGATCTTGACTCTGGCTCTGTTAATTATTTCCTGCAGCTCCAGGATTAGTTGCATCATCTCCACATCAGAAACATGTGCTTCTTGTCCATTCTGCTGCTAAACCAGAGAAACAACCTCTTGCCTGATGCAGCAGCAATTCCAAAGGACTCTGAGGTCTGTTAGGACCAACATGGAATAGTGCAAAGTCTCCTGGATTGCAGGTTATACCACAATTACAGCTCCCTCCTCTGCAGCCCCACAGATCCTGCCCCACTGCACCTGAAAACATAGCTCTCTATGGGGTTTCAAAGTCTGACCACCTGAAAAAGCCTTGGCTTCCAAGAAATAACATCAAACAATTCCTACTTCTTACATTTTGCTACGAACCAGGAAAATCACTAAATCTATGTAAATATATGATATTTTTAGCATGGAATTAAATAGTCAGCTCCCAGTTACTGAGTGGAAAATATCAAGAGCACAGGGCAATAGGAAAATCCCTAATGGGGCTTCTCTCCCACTGTTTGTGTCACTTCCAATTTTTTTTGCTCATTGTTGGAAGTTTCAACACTGTCAGTTGAAGGAGACAGAGCATACATAGACTTTTCCTCTGCATCTACTGCAGGGATCATGTGGAAAAAGAGAAGTAGAAACTTTTAACAAAGGAGCTGTTGCCTAAAATTAAACAATTAAAACTTACAGAAGACTTTATACTATCTAAACTTCTGTTCAGTCCAAAAGAACCAGGTAACACAGCTTACATCTTAAAATAAATGTTTTCTATTTATTCCCCAAAAGGGCCCATTTGTGAAGTAGCATAAGCCCTGTAAATAGTTTGCACATATGGTAGTCACCTATTACCCTTACATTTACCTCCAGTGGGATTTAAAATTTAATAGTTGTTTCTTATTCTAAGTTCAAAGAAATAGCACTAGTGACACTTTAATTGCAATCTCTTTACAAACTGTTTTATGTCCTTTTCTTGACTTCATTACCTCACTTCATGTAGGTTCACATCAAATCCTTAACATCATTTTATTACTTCAGTGTTTTACTTCTGTTTACTCTGCACAGTAAATGCAAATTGCCATTAACAATGCCTTTTGGTTTACTTGCTTCATTTTAGCTTCATCATCAGGATTCAGCCAAGAAACCCCTAAGAGCTCCCAAAACCCCCTCAAATGTTATTCAAGGAATGATTAAGCCTAGACTGTCAGTTCTGCAAACTAATGAAGTTATCTTTTCAGGACCAAAAGAACTACTTGCTTGACTAAGAAAACAAGAACTGCAGAATCAGGTCCAGGTTTTGTCTATACACACAAACTCTCAAATATGTTCCTATTTTTCCCTAACTACTACCTATAAATACAAACTGCAGTGAGAAGTAGTGTAAGCTCTGATAATACAAAGGCTTTTGGCTTCAAGTTATGGAGCTCTTCAAGTGAGTCACATTAAGCCTGAATTCCCATTCCCAGCATGGGAATTGGAGGCAAAGGATGAACAGCAGTGTTATGACTTTCCCTGCACTGCAAAGTTCACTCCTTGGCTGTTATTTTGACATTGTTTTATACTAAACTTCACTGGGAGGCTTTAAGGGAATCAACTACCTGCAACTCCACTTCAAAGGAACATTTTTGATCTGTCCTGTAACTTCAAGTGACCAATACCCTGAGTATTCTTCTCTTCATGAAAACCATAAACAGCTTTAGGGAGGTGACAGACATGCAGAGACAGAAGAGATGCTGCTGCAACTCCAGCACTCCACCCCTATTATCTAATCTCAGTCATCTTAGTGTACAACACTTGCCAGATGCCAAAATCAGGTTTCTGTCTTTAAAGCAGCAAAACTCTGTTCTGGCCAAATTTATGGGAAGAGCTGGAATGACAAGGGATACAACTGTGGAAAACAGCCTGTAAGAGATTTGTTATTTGCAGGTAACTTTGCCCCAACCACTTCTGCCCCCGAAGTTCCCTAAATCCTTCCCAAAACAAGCTAGAGGTGAGACTGAAAATGATCTCCTTTGCATGAGCTGGAATTCTCTAACACACCAAACTATCCATCACTATAGCAGGTTGTCTGAACTCATTGACCACACAAATTGTCTGGGAGAAAATCTATTGTTTTCTATACATTCAGTTGCAAGGATAATATAGTACCTACAGCTCTTGGAGCACAAACTTTGCAATTCCCTCTGCCAACCTTTTTCCCCAGAGACTTTCCTATGATTAATGATAGCCGAACTAAGAAAAATTAATGTGAAACACTATAATATAGAAGACTGGAGCAGATGCCTCCCCCTCCTTGTCAGACAAAAACCAGTTTGGTGAATAATTAAGTCATGAAGCTCCAAAACCTCCTTCTCAGGCTAAACTACAGGTAGGTAGGAAGGCTAAATAATAAATTCTGTCTAATGAGTTATTCTGCATTTCCCCAACCAACTGATCAAATATGAATATCTAGTAAATACACTCTAATTGTCTACATTTAGGCCTGGAGAGAGAGTGGATACATGAAGTGTTTAATCATGTAAATTTGAACAAACTCCTCAGTGAAAGACTGAATCCCTGTTAGAGCCACAGCACCAGGGTAGACACAGGCAACATTAAGGATGAGATGATGTTTATTCCTCACCAATAGTATTTAAGAATATATCTCAAACTTTCTTCTTCAAAGAGCTTAAAGTGATACTAGACAGCATCTTAATGGTGATGCTTAAAGTGATGCTTAACAGCAGCTCCTGGAAAGTATGGAACTAAAAGCTTTTAAAAGCCCTTTCAGAGACCTTTAAAGCTGCCCACCTGAGGCAGGAACGTGGTTTTAGGACATCTAAGGTTACTCCAGAAGACTCCTAATACTGGACAAAGCCTGTGATCTGGATGATCAGCTCACATGTAACAATCTTAACTGATTTAGTTCCACCTCCTTCCATTCTAGGACAGTAATGCCCAAATCATGTCCAGACAAACTGGTTTTATAACAGAGCAGAAGTACTTTTTCTGGATCTCAAATTTTTTTAGGGTTTTGTTTCTTGTGGTGTTTTTGATGGGTTTTTTTTAATGGATATATGCAAAAATGTGCATTATCCCAATTACAGAATATGGGAAGTCATTGAAAATTTCCCTGTGAGTGAGTGAAGAGCCAGGACAGCAGTTCCTTACAGAAGGGCATTTTCTACAGTTTATACACATTCTTGCTGGCTTTAGTCTAACAAAATAGAAACACTGATAAATAGGTATCTTGGAGCATAAATAGAAGCCAATTCTTAAGGCTATCTCATAAAAAGTTTGCATCACATCACTGAAGCAGTTTCCTGTTCGTCAAAGACGAAAATCTCACAGCATATTTTTTTACTCCCACATATCTACTACTTAATGGGCAACACTTCACAGGCAATGTGGTTATACCCCAATGTACTCACAGCTCTGAAATTGAAGCAGCTGTTCTGCAAAGACTAGGAAATAGGTTAGGGATATAATTTTTATAAGACTGCTCATCTTTTGGCAGGAATGCTTTTCCCCAAGGAACCAGTCATTTACATGGAAAACTTGGACATAATGGAGTCAAATAGGGCTTCTGTAATCCAAGCAACTTTGAATCCCCTGGCAACTCCTTACTCAGTCCTATTTTTCCTGTCTTTCCTCTACAGTTATATTCTAGCTCCCCTGAAGGATGAAAAAAAAAATTCTGAATAGAGGAGACAGTTAAATATAAAATACTTCAAATCAATAAAATGTTCTTTGTGGCTCTTTTACTGACAGGAGCGATCTGTTCTCGCTCTTCTTAACCTCAACACCCCAAAGAAATTTCAAAGCACACCAAAGATAGAGACTTGGTGACGGCAGCCAAACCACAGTTGACAATCAAACAAAAATGCGTTAAATTAGGGGTGGGAGGAGGGAGAAGAACTTAAATTTGTTTGTAGGTAAAGAGACCCCTCTGCTGGTTTTAAGGGATAGTGCAGGACCTGCAATTTCCACGTCTCTCTGCTTTATTAAGGTCCTTATTTAATAAGGGAACCAAAACATGCACTGAATAAAGACAGGCTCATTTAATCTTTTATGTAATTTAATATAGCAGGAGACTAATCCCTGACTGAAGACCAGCAGACTCTGGATGCAGGTGGGACTCTGTTTGTTATATAAGTGCTGCCCTGATGGAAGCAATGGTGGGAAGAATTTAGCAAAATCCACGTGACAAACCATAAAGGTGAGAAGTCTATTTTATACCGAACTCTCAGCACGAGGTGCATCCTTCTCTCAAAGGGACAAAAGGAAGAAGCCTGATCATTCATTTTGTTGCCTCAGCTCTGAGTGCTGGAAGCAGAAGTGCTTCTCTGACCCCCTACAGCAAGGTAAAACCCTCTACGGAATATCAAGCAGCAAAATTAATGAGCAGCACATAATTTTTATGTTAAATTGTGATCAATTAATCCTGTGCTTTGGGTCTTTTACAAGCAGAAGTTATTAAATATACAGTCTTTACAGTGACCCTGCTGGGAGAGCAGAAAGCAAGCTGAAGTTTGGCTTAAGGTCACAACAAATGGCTGCTTCCTCCTGGGCTGTGTTAGAGCTTAGAGGAAAGTCTAAGTAGTGTAATTTAAGATAATCTACAGACATGCAAGAAGAAATATACAGCAGAAATATAAAACATACAGTGTCACGCAGGTTCAGATTCTCCCACCAGAAAACTGAAATCAACAGTAACCATTTACCTCTCCTAAAGGCTAATGATTTTTTCTAGGACCTAACTATCAAAATTATATTTATTTTAAAATATTCTTCCATGCAGACTATATGTGCCAGAATTTTCCTCAGTCTTCTTGGCTACATTCTTTTGAACACTGGCACTAGGCAGTGTTAGGCATTTACGTTTCCAAAAGTTATTTAAATTAAAACCCCAATTTTACTAGAAAAGGATCTCCTAAAGCACTGAAGTATTTTTAGACTTTATGAAATAAAGCAAAAAGGTGATAATAACATTAATGGTTTTGTCACTTCTGCTCTTCTGCAGCTGTGCTTCATCCAGCTCCTTCTCCATTTTCTCTCTTTCCAAATTCAAATCACTCAGCTCTTGACCGGTGACTTTAATTATCCTTTGTAGTCTGCGATTCTCAGCGTCCTTGGTGAGGTTTTCTGAGCGAAGTTCTGCTAACAAGGTCTCCTTTTCCATCAGAAGAGCCTGATAATCTGCAGCTCCCTGAAACACAAAGCAGTTTTCAAGTTCTGGAAGGTGTTTTGTAGAGCCTGGAAGTCTTTGCTCCTGTTGCATCCAAACCCATTCCCCTGCCCCTCTTCCCAGTGCTTCAGAGCTGGGGTGCAAAAAAAAAAAAATCAGTGAAATGACAAAATTGGCAAAGTGTTCCACTGAAAAATTTTCCCTGCTAAAGTAACACAATTTTCCATGACATGTAGTGCAGGATAACAGAGTCCGAGAGAATAAAGAATGAGATAAAAGTTGACGTGCAAAGGAGTTCCTAGTGCAGACGAGGTCACGGGTGTATTATTGGCTCAAAAAGCTTTAACTACATCTACTTTTGGGGCACTTTGAATCTGGACTAGGGCAAGCCTTTCAGTCATAAAGGTTGGAAAAGATCTTTAAGATCATAGAGTCCAACCACCAAACCAGCACCACCACCAACCCATGTCCTTGAGTGCCACCTCCACGTGTTTCCTGAACACTTGCCGGGATGGTGACTCTGCCCTGGGCACAAGCATGTTTTTTTAATGTGAAACAGCAAGTCTGATTTGTGTCCTTCCCCACCACACACTGTCACAAGTGGCTTTGGAGCAGGACAGAGAGGACAGTAGTGGGCTGTGCAGCACTATCTACTCACAGGGAACTGCCTCCAACTCAAGTTTGTAGCTAAGGAGCAGAGTACTGAGGAGAAGGGCTTGCTCTGTCACCCACCATGCAATGTGGATTCTGTGGACAGGAGGGATTAGTTGCACACCTTTTAAGCTTACAACTTTTAAAAATCATCAAGGTCTCATAAAAATGAAATAGGTAAAATAAGAGTGATATTTCAAAGCAGGACTTCCAAGCTATGGCAAAGCAAACATAAGCTATAGAGTCACATACAGGCCAAAATGACCTGAAAGAGAAATAGGATAAACTTTTCTCAAAAAAGCACAATAAAAATGTGGGCTTAAGTGAAATAAATGGCTTTTGGAGAAATGGAGGTGCTCTGTGAGAACTAAACATGGCTATGCCCTTAGACTCTGGAATCAACTGTCACAAAGGCTGCACCCACCTCTTCCATCCCGGCTGGGCTAGACCAGGGGGATGGAAAACACCTAAGAACTGCCCCTAATCAGTGTCAGTTACTTTTATCAGACTTCAGATGAGTTTGAAAACATTACAACAGACATTTCATTGTCTATTTTAGTATCAAACTCTCACTACCTCCCATTTTACATTTCAAGACCTTTATAATGCATAAATTATCATCATAAAGTCCTTTCTCCTCCACACACACTAAATCACATTTTCATGGACAACATTCCACTATTTTATAAATAAGGGTTTCACATTTATTATATAAATAAATCCAAACAAGTGCCTCATGCCCAATCTTCTAACAAGAAGCCTGTGCTGATTACACACTTTTGGAAGAGAAAACAAAACTTAGGTCAAGGAAAAAAAGCTCAAGATCATCTCAGCTCCACAGCTAAGTGTGTCTTTATTTTTAACTTCTTCTCCGTTTATACATTTCTCCCTTGATGTTTCTCAGATTTTATTGAGGAAAAAATATCAAGAAACACAGTAAATAACGTGATATTTTAACATTCCATTGTCTCAACAATTTGACCTGGGAATTTTTTTTCAAAAGTAAGAAAAATGAAACATTTTAAACAACATTTTAAACTAATTTCCATTCCTCTGCTTTCAGAAATACAAAGCACTACCCACTGTGTGGAATTCCAGAGAAGGGAAGAGCAGGGATGGGGGAAGCTTGTTCTTACCTTGAATTTTTGGACATGTGCCTTGTGAGTTGCCTCTCTTGCCTTAGCCAATGAAGCATTTAATTCTTCAATTTCAGAACCAAGCTCCTCATTCTTTAAATAAAGTAAAAGGAATGTAGAAGGAGTTATTTCCAAGGGATGGCCATTCAGTAATCACTATCCCACCTCATTATCCATTCATCCAACTACACAAAGCACTTTCAAGAACAAAAACACCAAATACATCATAGTAAATCTTATATAAAGAAATTCTTGCTCTTATACAACACTCACTAGACTGCCTATCACTCAAGTTAAGTATTTCCCATTCTTCCACACATTCTGAATTTCAGTTTGACCTCTCCTATTTTAGCTGCCCTTGACAGCTCCACTTACACAACACATGAAATACTCCTCATACCATGTAAGTGGTGCTCAGAGCTGATAAAAATCAGTGTGCAAGTGAAAACGTTTTTCTTTAAAGTTCTGAGGGGAGAAAGTATCGGTTAAGTACCTTTTTTCTTCTCTCCTCCAGCCCAAGAGCCCACACTCCAGACAAACAGCACTGCTTAGAGCTGTGATCAGGGACCCATGAGAGGCCTCCTCATGGTTACAGTGAGATCAGACTGTCACATCCACAGCACACAATCCCCCTCCCAGTGACAGCTCAACAAACCAGCAAGATCACAATCACCATACCTCTCTCTCCTTTGCTTTCAAGGCAACTGTTAGCCCTTGGATAGTTTTATCCCTTTTCAAACCATTCTTCTTTTCAACAGCAAGCTCATTTTCTTTCTCTTGTAGCTCTTCTTGGAGTGACTAAATTAGATTATGTGAAAGTTGCATTAACTTCCCACTAAGAGACACTGTAACTGCACATTAATAAGAACATTCCCTCAGAGTTCTTGAAGCTTATTACTCAGATTGCCAACGTAAAATACAGTCCCAAAATGAGAGTCATCCTCTTAAAGATGTGCCTGGAATACAGTAGAAGGCTGATCTCATGGGCTGGCCATGAGTATCAGCTTCAATATTTGATGAGTGACCCTATCAGCTCTACTGAAAATTGCTTCAAAAAAAAAAAAACCAAAACGAGAGGCTTCCTGTCATGTCACATAAAAGAGATTTTACCAGAGGACTTGCTGTGTCTCCTTTTGAGTCAAGGCCTGTCTGCACCTATGAATGCATATGAGAGGGAGCCCAAAACACACTGTGAGGAGTTAGGGAAATAGAAACAGAATTACAACTTACCTGAACTCTTTTTTCAAAAGAATTTCTGTCATTTTTAAGCTCCATTCTAAGAGCCTACAAGAATAAAACAACTCATGTAAGAGCCAAAAAATTCATTCTCAACACAAATACAACTCCTTAAGCATTAAAATGAAGCAAAATGAGCTTCCACACCTTGTGGGTGGAAGGAAAACATTAGTATACATATTTTGACAGGAATATATTGAATTGGTTGTTTCCTGGAAGTCTACAAATCTACCTGGGCACAGTATGAGCCAGTCCAAACTAAGGAGAAGGGAAAAAGAAAATAAAACAAAAACCCACACAACACGTTCTTTCAGAAGATAGGACAACTGCACTTGCTGAGTTAATAAAGGTGCATTTTTATGTGACATTTATCTTTGGCAGCAAGATGCTTTTGTCAAGACAGATTTTAATTAGCACTTTTCCCTGGGGAGGTTGCAGAATTATTTGTTTTAAAAAACCAATCACATATAAAAAGAGTTGTGCAAAGCTGTTCATCAGAATTTTTTCTCCAGTACTGCATCCCAAATCATGCAGGCTGTCCACCTCCTACGAAGTGATTAAAGATGACACTGGTTTCACCTGACACACAAACATTCCTGTGAAACCAGGGTGGTTTTTTCTGACACACACTGATATAATTGCAAGACTACCCAGACTGAAAAATTATAATTGCACTGATCAGTCCAGTTGTTGAAGGTTCTCATCTATTCTTGACATAAATACAGTGTGTATGTACTGAGCAAGAGCAAGTTCCAAAACAAAAGAGAAGGAATATTTCTCAGAAGCCTGACAGCCTCCATGACCAACTTTCCTAATTCTGCCAGCTTTAATTCCTTGTTTGAATAACCAGTGGGGAAAAAGAAAAAAAGACAACAAGCCTCAAGCCTGTGTCTACATTCCAGCTTTCAGGATATCTGCCTTCCTGTTGAAGAGCCAAGTGAAATAAGTCTGACTCGTGCACCTTTTGTAAGCTAAAGGCTAAACTTTCACTTTATTTCATGAGATTTTTTTATGCCTACCTCCCTTACCACAGCTTTTTGCCAGACCATAATAGTTTGTTCTTCGCAAGAACAAACTCTCCAGTCACATTCCTAACTTTTACAGCAGTTATGTCATCTAGTGAGGGATCTATTAACATCTAGTATTTCCTTACTATATACTTCTGCAAAGCAATTGCACAGTATCTATAACACAGGCATAAAGTCAATGGGAAACAACCTCTCACTGAATGAATGGATAATAAAAATTAATATTGCCCACCAAACCACAGTATAACCAACAAATGGTAAGGAAATGGAGAAGGAAGGAGGAAATGATAAAACTGGCTTAGGTCATGCACATTCTGTAATGCACAAAACCTCTAAAATCCTACCCTAGATGAGATTTAAAACACACAACTGTTCAGGCAGTTTCCTCACCTCTATCTCGCTATCTTTTTCAAGCCTCAAAGCAATGGTAAGTTCTCTGATTTTCTCTGCTGGTAAGTTCCCATCAGAAGATCCACTTTTAGACTTTTCCTCTTCGAGGTGTTGAATTAGAGCTTCTTTACTTTTCAGTGACAGATTCAGTTGCTCTATAAGTCTAAAATGATAAGATTTTTAACATTAATCTTGCATCATCTACCACCAAGTCATCATTCACATCAATACATCTTGCAGACACCTCTATTAGGTGAAGATTCCAGACAACACCTGTAAAATTTAGGGGAGGACTTTCACAACTCCTACTCCCTCCAGAGAACCACAAAAAGAGGTGTAACTTTAAAGCAAGCAAAAAAGAAACATCCCTGGCAACAGTTCTGACCTGTCTTTCTCAGCTGCTGCAACCATATCCACATCCTTGGCAGGGGCATTCATAATTGAAGAAAGTTTCTGCTCAGCTGCAACTCTCAGAGCTTTCTCCTTCTCTGTCATGGCAACAGCTTTTTCCACATCTTCTTGGGCAGCTTTAAGATTCTGTAATTAAAAAAACCCACAAACAAAACCAAACAATCCTGACACCTCTAAGAGCAAAACGCTCATGAAATCTTTCACAAATTCAAGTTTTTTCTACCAAACGTATGTCGGGATGTTTAATTTAGGAACTCTGACCAAGTATCTCAATCGCTTTACAAATGCTTCTGAACTTTGTGTCTGCGTTTTCAAGATTAATCCATTTTCTGTGGTACAGAAAGAAGGGAAATTTGTTTCAAAGAAAAAGAAATACCTTGACTGATAGCAGAACTGGAAAGAGAAGTGCCCCTATGCTATGGTTTTAAATTTAGCTATTATAATTTGGTTCTGTCCCACTGTCTTCCCTCTATCATAATAAATTGCTACACTTAAATTAAAAAGGTTAAAGAAGGGCTTTTATATTCAATAAAATTAATATCCCCAGGCTCACTGTAGCTAATTGGAACTCTTCCCAACATCATTTATAATATTTTGCAAGAATTGATAAAGTAGGAACCAGACATTTTTCTCTTGAACAGCAGCGGAAATGGAGATAAGACCCAGAGATTTCAGCCAACTTCCTCTGGGCGACCCAACTCACAGACAGGGAACACCAAAAAGAAACTACACTTGCCTTACACCACATCAAATTTGTTTCAGATCTTCATTTTTATATTTTAAGCTTCCCTGCTGTGCTCACCCAATTTTGCTTTCTATGAAACAAAAGCCCCCTTGTAGCCTAATAAGTAATTCCCCTCTCACCTTCAAGTTCAAACTAAAAATAATCCCTTTGGGAGAGAGGGAGGAAAAGCTCCTTCACCACTGAACTTTCCCACTCAGCCCCTCTCCTAAAAAGCTGTTCTGCCAACATTCATCTGTCAGTCAAGACTTCTGAAGGAAATTAATCCTTGTTAGCATTACCTGGCTCTATATAATTACAAGGTGTTGTGTAAACCAGTGACTAATACCACGCTGCAGTGTTTACATTCATAAGAAGAATATTAATGTCAAAGGTCACCACTATCCCCAGGCTACGGAAAATACTCCATCTCCATGAGATTGGAATATCTGCCCTTCTACCTGTCAGATCTGAGAACACCAGTGTGACTGACTGGTCTGGTACAAAGGAAGTAATTTAGGAACTTTTCTACTGATCCAACAGCACAAAGAATGTTTTCAGAAACTCCAGTTCCACTAAAGAGAAAAGGGCATGGAGATTCCCTCCTCCCTGAAGGAGCTCACTGCTTTAAAGGGACTTCACTGATCCTTGTGGGTCCCTTCCAACTCAGGATAAGATATGATTCTGTGATCCTGACAGAAAAGTATGATCAGAAGATTGCTGCCAATATCTTTCTTGACCAATTCATTCTTTAGACATTGGAAAGTAAATATTCGAATTAGTCCACTTGTGTCATTTCTATTTATGTATAGAAGGAGCACCAGACATGGATCCCTGTCACAAACACAGCTACAAAATCCCACTTCTCCAGAGAAGTGTGGTCAGTCAATGATGCAAACCAACCACAAGCTTCTGTATTTCTAGAACTTGGCACAAACACTGCCAGCACAGACTATCCAATATCAAATTTGTTCTTCACAAGGAACTGAACTTGTCCTTGCCTCAGAGGAATCATGCTATTCATACAAAGAATGTTTTTTTGCCTTAACACTAAAAAATGAGGAAACATGAAACAATTTTCCTCTAAAGATACCAGGAGTGACTCAAGTATAAATACAGGAATAAACTGTCTCAACCACAGGCAGCAAAGAATTAAAAAAGATATTATGAAAATATAAGTAGATCGCAACATCAAATATCAGACAGCACTGATTCCTCACTATTCCTTCAGCTCCAGTCACTCACCTCTTCCAGAAGGTTTATTCTGCTGGTCAGCATTTCTTCCATCTCTTGCATCTTCTTCTGGGCCTCTTTCACACGCTGCACTTCAGCATCACCACCCTGGGCCAAGCTTTCAACTGCCTTGCTGAAAGGCAATAACACAGACAGAAATCCCATTGCATATCAAATGACCTCTTGTTTATGACGGATTCCTAAATTTTGCTTGTTATTATGACCCTGTTCAAGGTTCCCTTCAAAGCCAAGCAACATCCTTTGAGCTACCTGGAAAGACCAAACAAAAACTGATCTGGTCATCAGGAACACAAAGAAAATTCTACTGTAACTGCTGTCAGTCATTGCCAGCCTGGATTAGTTTTAAACCAGACATTTCTAGATAAGTATCCTTAAAATACTACTTTAGATCCTCCTATTCCTAAAGCATTAGGAAAAAACAAATAGAAACAAACTAAGTAATGGACACCAAGAAACATTCTGGTACTTACTAGGCTTTGATGAGTAGTTTCTCTCTCTCCTGCAGTTCACGCTTCAGACTTTCTATCTCAACTTTCAGCTCAATGTTCTATGACAAAAGAATTAAAGTGTCTGGAGAGAGCTCAGAGATCACCTGACCCAAAAGTTACAGGCAATGTGTAGATTCATTTTTCTTTAAGCTACAAGATCTTTTCTTTTCAAAACCCGATTGTTAAAAACCTCTAGAGCTGATACAATCTTGTAATTATTTTGTTATAGCCTGAGGAAACCTTTCGTGATATAATTGTACAAAGAACTCCTTGGCCTGGAAGCTGATAGATACCATTTCCAACAACAACAAAGACTCAAAAGTTAAGTGAAACAGGCAACCTCCCCACAAAACAAACTCTGCAAAAAGATACACAGTCCTATGAATGATCTAAATGATGTAAATAATCTAAATGCATACAATTTTATATATTTCTTCAGTGGGACCATCAAATTTCTGCTGCATTCGCTCCTCCAGAAAATATATACGAAGCTTCAGGTTGAAATTTTCTTTTTTTAGATCAGTGATTTGCTGTGAAATAAGAAAGAAAATGAGCAAATTAAGTCCTGTGCTTCAAATTAAGTAAAGAATAAAAAACTACTACAATTTGGCTTTGCTCTCCACAGTGCAAGATTGGCAATCAACCCACTGGTCACCGCTAAACATGTGGGTGATACACACACATGTATGCTAAATTGTAAAGGTGTTAATTGCAACATATGACACCCAGTCCAAATGAACTATCCTTCCCCCTAAGACTGTGTCACCCACAGAGCTATAAATACCCCAAGCCCTTCAAGGGGTTTCTGTCTTCTACAGCTTCAGCCCAGTGCACAGAATGTGTTTTTCTCTCTGCATCTCAGCAATTAACAATTTTTCCCAACTCATTCCTCACCTGAACAAGAAGAAATCCCACTCCAGCCTACCCTTTGTGAATGTTTTGGGCTTTGTCTTTTAGTTTGAGGACATGTAGGCATGTTGGCACACACATAAATGTTGTATGTTTGTCCAAGATGTTATTATTTCTGATAACATCTTGTGTTTATTTCTAGACCTGCACAGCACTTAAGCAAGTAACAATTATAAAATAGTACAGTTTAAAAATATATAATACAAGGTGCTGTGCAGACAGTGCTCTTTAGAATATTCCTTCTTTAAAACATTGATTGAATTTACATAAATGGAATCCAAGTAATTTTTTAAAATCTAAAAATATTAGATAATTCTTCTGTAAGATAGAACTTGAACAAAATATAAGACATTAAGTTGAAACAAATATTTTGAAAGCAAAAGCCTGGGAAGGCAGCCTCATTCACGGGACCCAGGTAATCTTATTCATAGGAAGAAAAGCCACAAGCACACAAGGCATGTGAACCCAGCTGAACACCAATAAAACCTTTATCTCATCCCATATTTCATTGTGCAATTCTTTGGGAAAAAATTGCTTATCGTTTTTAACCTTCCTTGTAGAAGCAGTAACATAGTTGATGATTTCATTAAAGAAAGGAGTCTCCCTCTAAATTTTTTTAAAAGGCTAAGCATAAAACATTCATTCAAACAAGACTCGTGTCCCCTGCCAGATCCTTTCAGCAAATGGAAATCTAATATGTTACAGAGCTACTAATAAAATATTTATGTAGGCTTTTCCAGAGCTGTACAGTGCCATTTATAAAAATTACTAGCAATACAATTTCTAAAATATTTGGTTTGTGAAACCTAAGATTACTTTCTGTAACTTCACTCAGAACCTGCATCTGCAAACAATTCTTCAGTTTAATAATCCCTGCCCAGCAAGATGCCACGTCATTATTCACACAAGTAAGTATCATCCAAGCAACTGAAAATCCAGTTGTCTACATAAACTTTGTGGCTCATTCCCATAGCCTGGAGCAGCCTGTCAGTAGATCATTCCTAACAGTCTCTGCTCATTCAGAAAAAGTCCAAGTGACAAAGACACCAGTGGAACTCCTAGGCAGTCTCCAGACACTCTGAGGAAAAAATAATTTCCAAAGAACTCAGCATACCCTAATTCTAGTCACATGTATTTCAGCGGCAACAGAAATAAACCAAAGAGCTTAAGGGCAATATTTTCAAAAGGCAAATAAAACAGACTATGTAACCATAAAGCAAGAAGTGAAACAAATGCTGTCTCTGATGTTCACTTTCTCAGATGAAAGTTAATTCAGGCAGACTACAATTAAAAAGTTATTGCTTAATAAAAGACAACATGTACAATGTGAGCAAGTTCATACTGCAAAGAGATTTTAATGGCAACCCTCTCAACTTATGCATTTGAAGATTTAGTCTTAATTCCTTCATATATTTTGATTTCTGTATTTAAAAAAGGAATGAAACCCGGGATAGTGATATACACACTCCACAGAACTTTCCACACCATGGACAGCACAACAGCAAATCCCAACTCAGATTAGCTCCTCTCCAAGTCTGCCTGGAGCCACTTTCGTGAAAAATGGATCTGTCAGGAGTGGCTGTGGTTTCACAGCACACCAGCAGAGGCCATTTTACAAGACAGCAAAATTCTAAGTGGGTTTGGAGAGACAAGAAAAAACCCACAGATATTATTGCTCAGTTCCCTACCTTGATACCCATCACCCTTCCATTCACGAGCACCTATTAACCAATAATGAGGTCCTCAATTAGAGATGCCTCTCACTGTGCCCACGTAATCATGTTTTCTATCACAAGGTGGTTCCCCCGTATTGCAAGGAAGTGAGACACACCATAAATACCTCAGAAATCTGCACCTCAGCCCCTTCTCCAGGTCTCAACACAAAAGCACCTTTCCTACATGGAGCCACTTTCAGCCCATGACATCCATCCTGCTCTCTCGGAGCTGCAAGGCCAGGAGCCACTCTTTTCATTACATCCTTCTCATATCCTACATAACTAACACAGTTATAGAAATATCTCTGTGTTTAATGGATTCTTCTTCTTTACTTTGAGCTTCATCATATTGCTGGCATCCATAAAACCCATGAGAAGTTTTACAGCTCAGTTTAATGTGAGGGGTTTGTATATACCAGGATGACAGACCTGTGGGGAGGCCCTTTCTCCTCTACATCACAACAGATTTTTCCTCCCTGCTGCATTTTTCCCCTGTGCAAAATAACCCTGCAGATAATAACCCACTTGTAGAATGCATATTCTAGACTGAGGTCTTTGGCACTTAGCACAATAAAAGATTTTAAGCATATCCTAATGCCAAGGCAGTGTCTGTCTACCCCAGCCAACAAAGGAGGAAGTGAAATAGATACAGGCTGTAAAAAACATTCTTCACCATGGCTTTCCAAAACAAGCTTTAAATTCTGAGCAAAGAGCATAGTTTCCCCTCAGGGGGATATAAGGCCACGAGAAGCTGAAAGAGTTTAGAAGAAACACTCCTTTCAAAAACAATGCCACAAAAGGTAACAGCAGCTACAGCAGCACACTGAAACTGCAGACACTGAACAGAGCCCCAAAACAGCAGCCACAGCCTTTATCTGCAGCACTCATCTCAAAGATTTTAGATTGCTTTCCTCTCTACAGCTTCTTCATACAATAATACTAGAGTTTAAAAAAAACAGTAAAACATCTAACAGGGAAGCTGTCCTGCCACACAGCTACATCCCAGTCAAATCACCATTCAGTAGATATAAACAATTAACTTATTCAATTTAAACTAATGCAAATAATGTATTTTCTAAAAATGTAATGTTTCCTTTATATTCTAGTAAGTGCCAAAATAATTTTACCTACAGAATTGTCACAATGACACTAGACTGTTACAGCAGAAGTATTCCAAGCATTCTCATATGAAATCATAAAGTTAAAAGGCATCATACTGCAGGCAGTGAATTACAAAGCCAAACCCTGCACTAACCAAAATGAAAATAAACTTGATGTCTCCCCGAAATAAATCAACAGCAGATGTGCAAACCAAGCTCTGGTGTTTGTGGTGATTTGCAGGAACTTTTGAGCAGAGGGTGCCAATTTTTGTTTCACAACTTCAGCACAGCAGTTGGCTGCTCTCAACAAGTTTCTGCCTCGGTTTTGAAAGCAATACTTAAGAAATGGAGGTTCAAAGCACAGGCAGAGACATCCACCTGGTCACAGCTCCAACAGATGTGTGTGAACTGACACAAACCAAGAACCTGACCCCAAGAGGCAACACTTCAGGCAGCATGGTGGGAATATCTTGGCCATAAATCTCTCATCGAGTCCTATATATTAAAAGTCTGCTTACATTTTCATAGTCCTTCATGGTCCGAGCCCGAGTTGGTGAGACTGCTGTGTCTTCTGCCACATCTGGCAACACTAGGCATTTAAGAAGACAGAACAAGTTCAGACAGCAGAAACCCTAAGCAAGGCTTTAATTTGGCAAAGGTCTACACTAATCTAAACTTAATAAAAGTAAAATACCTTTTGGGAAGCAAGGGAGGCATTGCTTTGCCTCTTGTTTACATCACATTAATGCTACTAAGTAGTATTTAGATTTCTTTCCAATCACAACAAACTGTCTAACACTTAAGATCCCAAATTCCAACACCACCCATTTAAACCATGACATACACTGAAATCAGAATAATGACAATGTAGCACTTATATAATCTTAAATATAAAGAAGATACAGCTGAGGACTCAGACTGATTCTCATACTAACTAAAAAAAAAATAATTCATTTAAATTACTTCCAAAATTGTTATGCAACTGTGTAGAGCAGTCTTGAAAATTACCCAAAGAGCATGAGCCAGTGTTTTTCACATCTTGACAGTCTAATTAATTTCACAAGGCAACTTTCCTAGAGCACATGCACAATAGAGTAACTGTAATTTACCCCCTTCTGTGAGTAAATATAACTTCCTGGTAAACCATCTAATTTGATTGGCCTTAGTTTCAATTACCTACTTCATCTATGCCATGAAGTCAGCCAAGTTATGTTGCTGGATACACATGTGCATAAAGAAAATCAAAACATACACGTGAAACTTCAAGTAACAGAGCGCAGGATAGTAAACAGAGACAGGATGTTTCAAACTCGTACTGTCCAGACACTTAACTTTAAAATAAGGGTTTCCAGCAAGATGAACTTATTTACATGGCACCTGGAGTACCTGATGGGGCTCCAAGAGAGATGGAGAGGGGCTGGGGGGACAGGACGAAGGGGAATGGCTTCAAGCTGGCAGAGGACAGGGTTAGAGCAGAGATTTGGAAGAAATCCTTCCCTGTGAGGGTGGGCAGGCCCTGGCACAGGTTGGGCAGAGAAGCTGTGGCTGCCCCATCCCTG
>JAWWEE010000037.1:3627247-3682249 GCA_035221455.1 Xenops minutus | reverse complement strand
GCCCTTTTACCCCCACAGGGCTCAGCTCTTTTTACCCCCACAGGGCTCAGCTCTTTTTACCCCCACAGGGCTCAGCTGTCTTCCCCTCAGGTTTTTCCCCCCTCAGGGTTCAGCCTCACCTTGTCCGCCGGCCGGGCCGGGCTGGGGGTCCCCGCGGGTGATGTCGGGCAGCTGGGAGCCGCTGGCGCTGCGGGAGGAGGAGGAAAAGGAAGAGGAGAAGGAGGAGAAGGGGGAGGCCAGCGCTGAGAGCCGAACGCCGGCGGGCTCGCCCCGCTGACCCGCGGCCGGCGGGCCCAGCCCCGCCACACGCACCCGCGGCACTGCCCGCCCCCCAAGCACAGCCCCGGCCGCTCAGCCCCGCCGTACCTGCCCTCCAGGGCCAGCGGCAGCGTCGGGTCCTCCCCCGGCAGCGAGTCCATGCGGCCGGCCCGGCGGCCCCGCCGCCTTTGTGCGCGCTCCGCGGCTCCCCTGGAATTCAAACGCCCGCAATCGCTGCCGCCATCTTTGCGTCGCCACAGCTGAAGCCGCTGAAGCCGCCGCGGAGGCGCGTAGAGGGCGGGCACATGGAAAGCGAATGGGAGCCGCCATGTTTGCTGAGGGCGGCGGGCGGGGAGCGGGAGGGCGGGGCGCCATGTTGGGTGAGGGCAGAGCGTGGCGGGTGCAGTGTGGGCAAAGGGGCGGGGCGGCGCCGGGCGCCATGTTGGGTGAGGGAAGGAGCCTGTGAGGGGGCGCCGGAGGGGACGGGGCCGGTCCCGGGCGCTGCTCCAGGAAAATACCCTTTGGAAGAGGCTTGAGGGGATCCTCCACGGCCCCGTGCTCCTGCCGGCTCCGGCTGGAGCTCATGGACTCCGTGCCCCCACTGCGCCGAGCCCTCAGCAGACTTGGCGCGAGAAATAGTGACGCTTTAGTTCCAAATTCTAATCGCTGCTCTCCCGACCGGCAGGGGTGAAGCCAGCAGCTGTCAGCACCCAGGCAGGCTCATTTCGGAACAATCTGCGGGGTTTTGGTTTGTTTTTTCTTTTTTTAAAAGCATGCCGGCTCTTGAGCTTTTTTGGGGGAGAAAATACGGTTATGCTTAACCTTTTGGAATATTGACAGCCTGGAAATGCTGACCGGGATTAGACATCGTGGTGTCCCTGAGGGTGACCCTGCCGGAGCCCCAGACATCCCCTTGCTGCCCATCCTGCTCGCCCTGCCTCTTAATTCATTATTTGGGAGCTGCCTGGGTAGAATTGAAGTATTTCCCTGCAATATTTACAGCGTCACCGTGCCAGGACTGGATCTCTGTTCCTGTAACACAAGGAAGCTCCATCTATCCCTCCATCCATCCCTCCATCCATCCCTCTGTCCATCCATCCATCCATCTCTACATCCATCCATCCCTACATCCCTCCCTCCACCCACCCATCCACCCATCCTTCCATCCATCCACCCACCCATCCCCATCCCAGGAGGACACACACCTTTCCCATGGGAGGAGGGACCACGTGCCTTGGATTTGGTTTCCTCTTCTAGACTGGGTTTCCTCTTCCAGCTTTGGTTTTCCCTCCAGTACCACTGTTGCACTCAGGTTTCACTCCCTGTGTCAGGTTTCACTCACCATCCTCTGGGTTAAAGGCTCGAGGCGACTCTTAACTGGCCAGGAATTCAGCCATGGATAAGGGCTGACCATGGGCCATGGGAGTCGATTGTTCCCAGTTGTCCTGGTGCCCTGTGAGCTCCATGTGCTGTTCCTCCTTGTCCAGAAGAGATTAATGCTGTCACTTGCCAAATGGCCCAGGCTGGTGGTACAGCCACTGCAGTGTAAGGTGTGTAAGGTCACAGTGGGATTCCTATCCCTGCTTCACTGCTTCGGCTTTCTAAGTGCAGGATGGAGCAGCTGTCAGAGCCCCAAACTGCCAGGAAATGCCAGGCACTACTTAGCACAAGTAAGCTCTTAATCCCACCTCCTGTCCAATTGGACATGCCTCGTGCTGTTTGGGGTCTGGTGACCCTAAGGGATGTTTGGTCCCTTCAACTCCCCCAGGAGAGACCTTGGGAGACATTGGTTACCTCGTGTGACTGGCACCCTTTTGCAGTGGCCTCTGCCAAGCTGAAGTTAAGTTCACAAAATCGGGTCTGCCATATGGCACCAGGATCTGACCAGCCAGGCTGGAATGTGGCTTCTCTTGTTTACAGAGCAGATCTTCGTAAAATCAACAAGTCCACTTACTGAAAGGATGATACCAATTTGCTCTGTTAAAGGTTTCAGTGAGGTGTTATGTATTTGATGCATGTCTTTAATCAGTGTCCGCCCAGCTACAAGTACAGAACGAATCACCGCTCATGTGCTGTGGGCACACACAGCACCAATGTCTGCAGAGCCACAGTCCATGTGCAACACACTACATTCAAAAGGAAATCCTTGACAAGTTTATTGCTTCATGAAGTGTTTGGCCAATGGACAAAGATACATATATACAGAGATAGATTAATGTCTATCTTCCCTGGAAGTGTTCAAGGCTGGGGTGGATGGGGCCCTGAGCAACCTGGAAGGTGTCCCTGCCCATGGCAGGGGGTTGCAACAAGATGATCTTTATAGTCCCTTCCAGCCCAAACCACTCCAGGACTCTGTAAGTCTGTGTATCTATACACAGACAGGATGGGAAATTTCCCTGGGTCTGCACTGGGTCTGCCCAAACATTGGGCACTGCACTGCCCAATGTTTTAAAACCTGCAGCAGCACCAACAAGCTGAGAGGGGCAGAAAGGCCTGGGAAATGTGTTTAGAAGCACTTAACAACTTGCCTTCTGATAATCTGCTTAATGTTGTTTAACCTTAGCTTAATTAACAGCACATTTGGGGAGATTACACTAAATCCTCATGCCAGGAAGCCGTGTTGGAACTTTCCTACTTCTCAAGGTCCTTCCTACCTCAGGAAGAATCCTAAAGGGAATCTGGAAAGAAGTACTTATGGTGAAGGTCCTTCCTACCTTGGGAAGAGAGTTTTAAAGGGAGTCTGGGAAGGAAGCACTTATGGTGAGTGTAGTGGTAGGGACGAGTTAAGCACAGGCTGAGCCAGCTGCTGGCTGTGCTGTGGTGGCACAGGGAGGGTGGTTGTCACTGTCAGCTCAACACGGGCCCTCCTCACCCTCCTGTTCTCACTCCCTGCTCTGGGGACGTGGTTCAGCTCTCAGTTCTGCCTCCTCCTCTTACAGCTCACAGCAAGATTCTTCCTAACTTAAGTCATACACAATCCAACTGCTCTGCTAATGCAAATCAGGTCTCCATAAACTCCCTGGAATTTCACCACTGTGGCTCTGACTTATATAGCCCTGGCTCAGTTCAACATTGGAGTGAACACTTAAAACCAAGTGCTCGCTTAGTTTATGAAGCCTTACTTCTCCAAGTTTATTGCTTAATAAGGGCTGAAGAGTCAGACAGCTTTCAGCAGAAAAGCTGAGCCTTTAGCAGTTGTATTTGCAAAACTAAAATCAATTTCCTAACACTGCCAAGTGAGACAGAAACACAAGTTTTCCACAGACATTCCCTAAACTGTTCAAAACCACTGACACCACACATGGACTTCTGAGTATCTATAGCAGAAATGGCCTTTGAAAGACATTTGTGGTCAGGAAGAAAAATCTGATCCAATATCCTCATCCCATTTCTAGCTTTGCTTCGAGGGTTTTGTTGTTAATGACTCATCTATCTGACCAAATGTGTCCATGTGAATGATACAGAAAACAGTGGGAAAACAGACATTGACTGTGGAGCTCCCAAACACGTCACTGTGAGCAGCTGAGGGCTGGGATGGTTCATAGCACATACAAGACATCAGAGGGCTCATTTTTAGTTGGATTATCCAACACAGGATGTCAACTGTACTTATGAATATCTGATGTTAAAGAACATTTTTGTGTCTTGGTTCTTATCTTGCATACAGGGCTATAATAAAGCAATAATTCTCTTGGAACAAATATCATTACCAGGATGAGATCAAATTCAATCCTGTCAGTGGGAAGACTTCAGTGAACAAAAACACAAAGGCAAAAATCCAAGTGGCATAGATACAAATTATATACATTTATTTTTATTCATTTTAAATAACATTCTTCTGTATAAATTCTGACATATATTCAAATCATACACTTTTTTCTTTTAGAAATGCATTTGTAAGCATAGCATTTGCTTGGGAGACGCCGTATTTGGACGTGTAGTGAGACTGATGGGTTTCAGTTGGGAGCAAGTACAACTTTTAAGGCCCACATTTTTCTTATTTTAATCCATTCCTCTGACACACAAAGAGCAGAGTCCTGTGGGAGCTCATTCTAAAACTTCACTCTAAGTATTTTTATATCCTTTATTTAAAGGAGACTGTGCAAACTTTCTGCCACATTTACATTGCCTGTAACATTGAAGGTAACAATGCTGCAGAGCAGTGGTTAACTGGCCCAGGATACCTGAAGGATGCTGAATACATCCTCTCCTCTTTCCTAAATGCTTCCAGCATGCTAAGCCTGGTCCAAGGGAATTAGCATTCCAGTGGCTGACATCTCCTGACAGCTCCCCAGGGCCCACGCTCCTCACAGCTATTTCCAGCCATGCTGGTTCACGAGATTCGAGATCTTTTCATTAACCCAAGCACTTCTTTGCACATTTGTTGCACTCTATGCTCACCAAAGTCTCCCAAGCCATGAGCCCTCCAGGCTGCCCCGTGCCTGGCACACCCTTGTGCCCTTTCCCTGCTCCATTCTGGCCTCTCACCTTTACTGTGGAACTGCACTCACCCCATCCAGACCCCGAGGATCGTGCCTTGAGGTGGTTTCCCACACCCACCCAGCCTCCCCTGCCCTGCTGTGCCTTCTCTGAGCTCTGCAGCTGCTGCCCCACACCATGATTTCATTCCCTGTGACACCCTCACCACTACACCCCTGCAGTGCCTGCCCAGGCAGAAGGTCCTGCACAGTGCCCCATCAGGGATGCCACATGTACCTGTACTGTCACCTCAGCCCTACCAGATGCCTTCCCCTGGCCTTGCTGGCTGCTGAGCTGGGCCTCAAAGCAGCCCTGAGAGTCCCTTTCTGGTTTACCTGCTCTTACCCCAATGCAGTGCAGGGCAAACCTCAGCACTTGGGAAGCCTCATGATGAGCGGTGACACAGGTCACAGTCCTGCTGACCTTCAGCACCCCAGCACACGTGTTTGAGCTCTGCAGCCCCTCAACAAATGGTCTAGCCAGAGCTGACTGGAGACAGAACTAGTTCAGCTTCTCCCTCCCCGCCGTGGTGCCAGGGGAAGCTGCACGATTGATGAGAGCACGGAGGATCTGGTCTCACATCACCAAAGTCAAACACAGAGCTGTTTATTCTTTCCTTGCTGAGGCGTCGATCTCCTTCTCTAACAGTTCCTGTGTGCCAAGGCCTGGGTGGCAGGAGGTGGCTGCTGTGTCCCTGCTGAGTCATTCTGCCATCTGACAAGCCTTGTGCCAGCGCCACATCCTTGCTGTGCCTTGCTAAAGAACATCCCGTCCTTTCCTCTGCCATCCAAGCTTGGACAGCCAGGTCCCTCCTGCCCAACCAAGCTTCCCATCACATCTGCCAGCCTGTCTACGTCCCTTCATCCAGATGTGCAACCCACAGGCAGCAGCTGTACCGCCCTCCCTTCCATCCTGACTGCAGAGCATCCTGACCTCCTCCTCTGCCCAAACACTAAGTGTTTGGAGTGCTTTGGAGGTCAGAAGCAGCCCAGGTGCCAACACCTCCTGTGCTGTGGCAGGCAGGGACCAGGGAGTGCTCAGCACGTGAGCCCACACTCCAGTTGTGCAGATGGTCCTTATTTCTACAGTGAGACAAAAATCCAAATCTGTTCCTGTTAAAAAGCAGCCCAGTCATACCAAAATTTGAGGAAGAAAGGTGTCTTGTGGCAGAGATTAAAAGTATTTTAGAAACATTAAAGTGAACAGTTTGTCCTTCACTTTGCCCACTAGTACCAGTCCCCCAAGCTACCCCTTCCTAAACTACCTTTCCCCACCCTATGAAGTGACCAAGTGCAAGTGTATCACTACATTAGCACTGCTACATAATTACAATTTTTTAGGAAATTTCCTATTTTCTCACCACTCTGCTCTTTAAAAGTTTGATGAGTAACTCCAGGATTAGCAATATCCAGATTTTCTCCTTCAGTCCTCCCCTGTTTTATAACTAGAAGTAACCTTGTTCTGAGTGACATCAGCCAGATTTATTACCCAAACAATGGAACCTCACCCAGGCCCACAGCAGGCAACAGCAGCTTCTCCATCAGCTTGGGCCTATATGCAATTCCACACTGCCCACCCAGTTTTCCTCAGTCAGACTCAACCATTTTCCTCCTGCTTTGCCATGCCTCATCTTCAAATCAAATTCTGAGGCAGAAATGGCATCTTTGTGCATATGTTCTAAGCACCTATTTCCCCCCCTCCCAAGTGTCTAAGGATAAAAAAAGCCTCCACACAGCACCAGAAAGCAAATAAATAACCACCACATTCTTCCTACCCTTTTTCATCTGGAGACACACCCACTTTTGCCTGGCTCTGAGGATGCATCCACCAGCTCCTGCTGACCTTTAGCAGGTACTTCACTGATCCTCAGCATCAGCTGCTCCTGAAGCCCCACCATGCACAGCAATGTAGCTACAGCTCTGAGGCTGGGCAGGATTGAGGTGAAATATTTGTTCCGTGCCCTGTTTCAATGCAATGGTTTCCTTTCCAGGGGTGGGACCCCTGTCTTGATGCTCACAGGCTGCAGGTGCCAACCATGGTGCTGCCTGGTGTGACCCCCCTGTGCTGTGCTGCCCATTAGTTGCTCCCCCTGTGCTAAGAGCCCACCAGCCTCCCACAGAAATCAGGGATCTGTAGAACCTGTTCCCTGTAGGTTTGTTTGGCAGCTGATTGCTCATCAGCACCTTGTGCTGCACTGAATCCCTCAAACTACCCATGATGCACTTTTACCTTCTGAGCCTCGAAGTGCAGATCTGCTCCTGTGAGCTCTTCATCTCAAAGCTGTTTCCACCCAAATCCAGGAGACCTTTGTCTTCTGCCCCTCAAGAGTCCAGGAGGCTGCCCTCAGCCCTCTGGCACATCTGCCCCATCAGAGATGGCAATGGGATCCCTTCACACGACGAGCAGCTGCTTCAGAGAACCTCAGCCATCGAGACCAGGCTCTCAGTGTGTTCGTGACAGTGAATTTGCATTTTATATAAAGATGTAAAGCAAACAACAGATTGGTACATCCGATTTTTGGACACCCACTCGGCCCTAGTCATGGCAACACTGGTATTCACTCTATATTTAAAGGAATGGCAAAATTTGACAGATGCAAGTAGGGAGCACTCACATGTTCTCTAAAAAAGAAAGTAATTCAATGACACTAGAAGAAAAGCTTTAAGCAGTCGTTGTTTGCCAGAGGCCCAGCTCCAACAATATTGCCATCTCATTTACAGTATTTTAAACAATCCTCATGTTTTGTTTGTTTTTTGAACAATGTCACTAACCACTGTACAGTTAAAATCTAGAGGATAAAACATGACCTGGGGACTAGGGGGGGTTGGGGAGGGGTTCATGGTTTTGTTTTGGGGGATTTTTGGTTGTTGTCTTTTTTACAAATAATTACAAATACAATTCCAAGAAGATATATTACATTTTATATACAGAACACATCATTTCTATCAGGGTAGGGTATTAAGCCTGGCTTTTATTTTTACACGGCAACCCTGAGATGTCTTGTCGTCTTCCCTTGCACAGAAACTATACAAGTTCATTAACTCCTTCTAGAAAAAAATGGATTGCTATGTTTTAATAGCATCATCACCCTGTATAAATACTCAGAAAGGGAAAAGCTTAGTCTCTTCCCTAATTCATATGTTCTCATGATTTTTTTCCCCATTTCCCTGCTTAGTGGAAACAGGTAATGGTGACTTTTTTCAAGTGTGCAACTCACTCCTCTACTTGCCTTTTGGTAGTACAGTGAACAATTATTTCCCTTTTTGTTGTCCTCCTTTTCAAACAAATTTTTATCAGGAACTAATATGATGCCTTTCCAAAGGTCTGTTTCCTGAAATTCCACTGTTAATTCATGAGCTACTTCTCAAACTAAAGGATGAAGACACAAGTGTTGGGTTGGCTGGAAACCAAGTAGCTTCTGATTCCTCACAGGGGTTCTGCTCTTTCCACCCCACCACCTCTTCCTAAAAAAATGTTTCATATCGGTACAATCAAGTTTTTAACAACAGTGAATTCTACGGATCTTTATGGAGAACAGGACACTGAATGCATTTCACCACGTTACCTGAAACTCGGATGTACTACACTGCTTTCCGTTCACCTGCAAGCTACAGCACGCCCGGCATTAGAGTATCTGAAGAGCAAATTCCTCTGCGTGGAGCCTTGGCACGGATCCTGATACCCCTTCCACAAGCCCTGTAGCTTTTTGAAGCCAACTCTGGAATAGCTGGAACACTTCTAAGCTTTGTAATTATGCATGGGAGTCGTCAGCGTTAGCTGTCCGTTCGGGGCCACTTCATTGCCATCATCTTCCAGCAGCCCCGACACGTCCGCGTTGGGGATGCTGTCGTGGTAGCTGCTGAAGCTGATGTTGTCCTCCTTGAGCTCAATGGTCCAAAAGGGAGCGTTAAGTTTTCGGTTCTGATACTCACGGTACATGTAGACAGCACCCACAAAGCCCATCAGTAGGACCACAACAATGATGATCACTGTCAAGATGATGATGTTAAACTGAGTCCACGAAACGTCTGCGAAAGCAGAGGTGCTGTTGTCAGAGGAGCTTATGGGAAATATTGTCTGGAGAGTTGTTGGTGACAACGTACTGTTTAGCACTGCCGTGGAAAATGATGTTGCCTTGGTGGCATTTGGAGCAGAGGTTGTAAACTCCCTTGGTTCAGGGCCAGGAGTGGCTTCTACAAAACAAATCAAAAATGATCAATAAAAATCTGCTAAGCTGGAATCACAAACATAAGAGATTTGACATACAGATATTATGGCAATTAAGCATACACTGTTAAAGCTGGTTTTTTTAAAATGGTTTACAAAATGGTTGGCCATTGGGTTTGGGTTTCTTTTAACTAACTCTGTGTGCTAAGTGCCCATGGATTGCAGCATTTCTATGAGAAGTCTGGTACTGGAGGGGTAAGTACAGTAGTCAGGATTCAGGGCTTGATAAATGAGCTCCTGATGAGAGCAAGTCACCCAGTCCATGAAAACAGGGCTTTACCAAGCTCAGCACGTTTGGACTCTGAACCAACGAGTCCCTTGGTGTCTGTGTGGGCTGCACAGTCAGGCTGGGAGGACACAGCAACTCCAGGAGCTTAAACCCTTCACAACCAGTGCACCAGATGAAGGGTTCTTTTCATGGCATTATTATTTCTGCTTTACCTGTACAAACAAGAAGATCAAAACTGAAAAAATGAACCACAAGTATTCCACAGTCACAGCCTTTAGAAACAGGTTTCGGTGTTTGCAGTGCTTTAGGTAAAAGGGCAAAGTAACCTCAGTTCTGCTTCTGCATGAAGAAATTGTACACAAACCCGAAGGAAATCCCCTGCCTGCACAACCAGAAGCAGAAGGTGACCAAATCACAACAAAAAAGGACTGTGGATGTTCTTATGAAGCTTTTGAAAACAGTAGAGGCCAGTTGGAATCCTGTGTTGTTTTCAGCTGCTGTTCCATGTGCACACATGAAGGACAAGAACATGGGAACTACCAGAGTGTGCCACGAGCTCTGCCTTCTTGGCAGCACATATCCAAGAACCTGCCTTGCTTCCAGCAGCCATGGGACAACTCCTTTCTCAGATCTAGGAGTCAGTGACAAGTCAACACTGGAGTTCCCATAAGTAGGATGCAAAGTCATTATGCCTGCATCAAACCAGTTGAGCTACAGCCCTCAGAGAGCACCATAAATCCTGAGTATTAAGCTCACAAAAGTAACTAATAAAGCGTTTCCTCACATGAATAACCTGATCTATTTTAGAATCTCAAGTCCAGGCAGCAGGAACTCTCCAGAAGCTGAAGCCTCAATCAGCCAGAATGTTCTCTACACCTATTGCTCCACAGGACTCTCTTCACCCTCTTTCCCACTCTCTTCCTGCTCTCAGAAAAGCAGCTTCATTTTAAACCCACATACAGCTGCAGCAATTACAGCTGATGGTGCTGTGCTGTACAGATCCAGCTCTCCTGAACATCTACTAATTATGACTGAGGAGGAGAGTCACTTCCGAAGGATTAATTTTGCACTAAGTTGCATCTCCAATGGCAACAGGAGCTGGAAATACTCAGCACATCTCCTGCCACAGGCCCTCAGGGGAACTCCCACAAGTTAACTTTGGGCTGTCATGTTCCCAGTTCAAGTAATGAAAAAATTCCTTTGGAAGGGGCATCACACATCTAATTGAGCCTCCTGTTCAGAGTCCCCTCCCTGCAGCAGCTCCTCCATTATCTGCAGGTCCTGCCTTGGGCTGATAAGGATGCTCGGGATGCTGAATGCTGGAAGGCATTTCTCTATGGGATAATGGACAGAATTCTGCAGTAGGAAGCAAGATGACATGAGCAAGAGATTCCTGGAAAAGCTTTGACTTTGGGAAAAGGGCATGAGGAATTCAGTCATCCCTCCCAAATTCCTTCATCAATACTGAATCCTTGGCAAACCCCGCCAGCAGCTATAATCAGGAAAAACCCCAGAACAGAGACAATGGCTGATTCACCAGCAAGGAAACAGCACTTTTCTGGGCTTTATTTGTGAGTCAGCATCAGCTCAGTGCTGGCACCGAGGCGCTGGGTGAAGACATTTCCTGCAGCTCCCAGTGACAGGGTGAGCAGTGCCGAGCTCCGGCCACGGCGCCGCTCCCGGGCCATGACACGGCGCTGCCTGTTCCGCTGCCAGGGCCGTGCCAGCTCTCCAGATGTCCCAGAGCAGCTCCTTCAGAGCAGCAGCTGCTCACTCAATGGGCTGCTTTGGCAGCTTTGGCGTGAGCGTCACATCCAGCTGCTTGATTGAAATGCGGGCTCGGCAAAGCTCCTGCTGCCTCCTGCAAGGGATGAGCTCCGGCGGGAGCCCACGTGCCAGCCCCTGCTCTGCCTCTCCAGGGAGGCAGGAACACCATCCACTTGGGGGCTGGAAACACTGCCTTTGGTCAGCCCACCTGTCCTTGGAATATCCTCTCCATCAGCCTTGAAAGCATCAGAATCTCGGTCAGGTTTAAGGCTCTGAACCCAACCCAGGGTTAGGTTTAGCTCTGCCCAGGCTGTGCAGGACCTGCTGTCTCATTTCACCTGAAACCACTGAAACAGAACTTGGGTGATGATTTCACTCCACAAGCCCCTCAGAATCAGGCCGCTCCAATGCACTGGCGGTTTAGGAAAATCTTAAGCTAAAACTAGTTAATGCTCAGTGCCTCAGTCAATTTTTAGGCAATTTCTGTGTAAGAAAATGGAAAGAAACCACACACTTTTTAACTGCTTAATAAGAAAGGGGAAAAACAAGTGTCAAGGAAACAGGAAAGCTCAGAGCATGTCCCAGTCCCTGTGAAAGGGGACAGTCTTTTCCCACATCAGGACCTGGCTATGACAATGCCATTAAAATAAAACCGAATGGTGAGAACTGCAAGGACAAAAGCAAAGCCATATATATGGATTTTAATGGAGCAAGGTCATGTGGATCTTTGCTGTGCAAGGGGAGGTAATGGATGAGCTGATGCAAAAGTGCCATTTCCAGCCCCGTGACAGCACAGTTACAGCTAATGAGCCTCCAACTTTGGTGTATTGATCACCTCCCTGAGCAGGGAAGGACTCTGTGATTACATGTCCAGAGAGCAGCATGGGAGTAAAAACCACATTTGCTCCTGATGGAAGATCTGAATTGAATCTCTCTTGTTGACAAGGACGAATTTGCACCCAGACACTTCCCTGAACTCTGGGTTCTCTCATCTAACACATCACACCACTGATGTTTCCATGCATGGAGCTGAAGATCCACCATAAGGACCAACCTTCAGACAACCACTGAAGGAGCAACTCCAGAATCATTTTCTCTCATTTTCTCATTTCTCTCCCTCTAAGCACCAGAGTTTGCATCTGAGATGTTACATGCAGTGTTCTCTTGGTTGTGGACTGGAGACTGATGGGACGGACCCCCACAGCATTGACTCGCTCAGAAAGTTTGCATCTCACCTTTCTAAGCTTTGGCTTCCTCATTTAGAAAGCAAAACAACACAGAATATCTGAAGTTGGACCAGTTCTTGTTTGCAGAGTGTGAAGTGTTAAAATAACAAACAGCCTTTCTAGGGAACCAGACAGTGCTATGGAATGGGGCAGTCAGTAAGGACAGTTCACTGGGCACTGAGACAATGGAAGTCTGGGCAATGGAAGTCTGAAAACCTACATTTAAATACACTGCAAATAAGGTTTTCTTTTCCAGCTCGTTCACTAATGGTGCCTGCCACAGCTTGGAATCAGGGTGGTTACAGAGATAACTCCCCACCAGCAGCCACCAAGATCCAACTTTCTTCCCTTCACCACGAGCCAGGCAAACCTAAACCCACGTGAACAATCAACAGACTATTTCCCGTCCAGCCTTTGGGCAGCTGCAGGGCAAGCTGTGAGAGCCCTGAGGAGCCTCTTTTACCTCTCCTGGTGCAGTTGGTGCCCTCGGGGTCCCTGGCGTAGCCGTCCTCGCAGCGCTCGCAGTGGAAGCCGGCAGTGTGGTAGAGGCACCCGATGCACTCGCCGCTCTCGGGCCGGCACACGCTGGGGGACCGCGCCGGGTCCACGTTCCCGTTGCACTTGCAGCCCACACAGATGCTGTCCGAGTTGTAGTAGCCCTTGTCACACTGGTTGCAGTTGAGGCCCGTGTAGCCCGTTCGACACCTGTCGCACCTCGGCACAGCCTCGCCGGGCTCTGAGGAGCACAGAAGGAAAACCAGGGTGTGCCACAGCCCTCCACAGACACACAGGGATCTGTTCCACAGGGCACTCTGACAAAAAACCAGCAGCTGCCAAGTGCTAACCAAGCTCCAATTTGGAGCTGAAAGCACAACTTTTGAACTGCAGCAGTTTCTCTGTTCCCAGGGGGAAAAGCAGCTTTGGGGGTTTCTGGTGCCTCATACAGAGCACACTCAGCATGTTGCTAAGGAAATAGATTATTAGTCCTGAATATTTCCATCTCAAACAGGCAGTCTCAGAGAACAGCTGGAACTATATTGGGGATGCTTGTAATCTGCAAGAACTATAAGAAGCCCTATAAGAAGCCAGAAGCAGCTTGCTTGCAAAACTGATTAAGGAAATATTAAAAAAGTTATACATATGATTATTACAGCTATGACTTCTCTCAGTTACACTGGGGAATCTCTATTTGGAATCCCATGAAGATGATCAGAAGCAGGTTCAGAGGTATGGATGGCTACCTGGCACCACTGGGCACCTCCTGCACCTCACCTGGCTGCCAAAGCCCAGCAGTTTCTCTCTGCAAAACTTTGCAGGTTCCTCGCAGAAGGCTGCAGTGACACACTGGGAGTGGAAACTAGATGAGCTTTAAGATCCCTTCCAACCCAAACCATTCTGTGATTCTGATCCCTCCACTGTGCAGCTGCTCTCACAAGAGGCAACACAGGCACAAGAGGTGTACCACAGCAGGTGCTGCTTCCTGCAAGGTGTCCCAGTGCCCACAAAACAGGAGATTCACAGGCTATAAAACACCTCACTAAGCCAATGCACTCTGAGTGGCAATTTAATAGAGGAGAGGGACATCCATTATGAGGATTTAGACCAAGACAAAAGCCTCACGTATGCGGCAGGTGCCGGTGGATGCCACGATGGAGCAGGGGCAGCGCTGGCAGGCGTGGGCAGGATGGGCAGTGCGGTAGAAACCCTCCTTGCAGAGCTCACAGTGGTTCCCCTCGGTGTTCTCCTGGCAGTTCAGGCAGGTGCCTGGGGAAGGGAGAGGAACACAAGCAATGGTTCAGCAGCAGGAAGTGGAGCAGAACATTTGGAGCAAGAACCCACATGGAGTGCTCTCAATTATCAGAGCTCACAGGTGGTTTTGGATGCCCTCTGGCCAAAACATGATCCTGGCCTCTTATGACCTTCTGATGCTCAGCTCCTTGCTCCATACACACACAGATCACATGAAAAAGCAGGTGGCCCCAGCAGAGAGGCCCCACAGCTCATCACTAAAAGGTCACTGCAGGTAAACAGGTCCTATCAACGTTAAACTCTCCTCAAGGAAAGGAATTTCAGTTTGCATTTGTACCAATGAGATGGAATGTTGAAGTTTCAAGTCCCCCACTCCCACGAGGGGTCCTTGAGGTTTATGCCTTTGGAGTTTTTGACATGCAGCCTCTTCCTACACCCACAGCTGGTGGTCAGGGGTAAAGATGTGCCACTGTCTTGCTTTGGGGACAGGCAGCTCCATCCCACCAACTTCTCCATCCCCAATACAGGAGAAGGCAGCAGCAGTCATTGACCTTCTCAGAGAAACAGAGGAGACCTGGGGGCTCACATGAGCCACCTCCCCTTCCTGGGGAAGCCTCTGAATCAGAAAGTCGACGGGCCATGTCTTAGCAGAGGCCGTGTCCTAATGGCTTCCAAATTGCATTTTGATACGTCTGTGACTGGAGAAGAAAAATCTCCCTAGTTACGAAAATGCAGCCTCTGTCCAAAGCCCATCCATCAGCAGGAACAGGCTGTAATTCAGCCAGCTCCTCGGTGAGGTGGCAGGGAGCTGAGGGAGCCTGGTGGGATTAAATCTCTGTCCCACACTCTGCAAAGGCAACAGCCCCCTTTGTAAAGCAGGGTGGCACAGAGCAGTGTTTTCCCTGCACGTGAGAGCACAGATTCACTGAGCTGATCCAGCAGTGTTGCTGGGGGATGGAAAAATCTTACATCAATATCATCCACAGGAAAAAATCCTGATTTAGGTTAATGCTGACTGTTAAAAAGCCCACAGCAGATTTTCTTATTAATATCAGAACAGTTTGGCTCCTTCACAAGCCCAACATGCTGCCCGGCTCCTGCTCCTCTCTTTCCACAGCGATAATTCTGCTGCTGAGCATCCCCAAGCCAGCCTGGAGAGTCCTTGCAGCCAACCCTCGTGCCAAGGGCAGGAAGCAAACCCGGGGAGTGGCTGATTCACCCACCCAGCAGGGCTCTGACAGCACCCCCATGACTACAGACACTTGCTCAGCATCAGCTCCCACACACTGTTTGCTCTCCCCTCAGCAGCTTGTCAGACACGAGCCAGTGGTTTTTGTGGGAGAGATGTCAAGGTTAGAGGGGACAATTATCTGCTGGGCTCGGTTTCTCCAGCAGCAAACCTTCATCAGCTGTTTCAGCAGGATGGATCCTGGGACAGGGCAGCTCATGGGAAGTTCATTTGCCCGGTCACAGCACAGGTGCCTTGGACTGTCCTCCAGAGGCATTAATGGGGGCATAAATCTGGAATTACACCTGCATCATCTGTACAGTCTTGGTCATTTCAGGACCAGTGTCTTTCCCATGGGCAGAAATTACTCCCATTTATCCCCACCAGCCCTGCAAAATGGCTGTGTTTCCATGAGTCAGCACACTGCTCAGCCAAAGCACGCATGGACTTGCAATCAGGTATCGCTGGGGAAAGCCTTAATAATTAATAGCACTTCTCATCCCAATAATGCCCTCAGGAAGGATCAGACCTCACAGTGCCCCAGCTGGGAAGAACCAACCCACCTCATTGCACAGACACACCACGGGGTGCAAGGGTCGTGCCAGAGGAAGTGCTGTCGCCTGGGGAGCTCCCGCTGCCCAATTTATTTATTTATGCCCAGTAATTTTCAATATTCCTCCTGGACAGAGCAATGCCAAGCAGGAACCAGCTGCAGAGCCGGCAGAGGGAGCCCAAAGTACAGCATTAATGGGAAAAAAAACCTTGAAAATTTGACAAAGACTACCCAGAGTTGATGTAAAGCTGGGGAGGTCACACAGAGTGCAGTCTCTAGAGCAAGCTGAGTGTCCTCCTTACTTATTAAGCATCAGATCTAATCTTTAATTGACTGTTCTCTGTTCTGGATTTGTTGGGTTCCTCCATCCCCAGTAGCAAATAAAGCAGATGGAAGAAAATTTAAAAAAAAAAAAAAAGATATTTTTGTCAAATCAACAAAAGGTCATTAACCAAAACAAGGGGTTTTCACTGCAATGCCATGGGCAGCACCAGCAGAAGGGCTGCTTGAACAGTCCCATCCCAGGGGCAAGGTCTGTGCTGGGTTTTCTTTGGGTTTTGTTTTGTAAATTGAGAGCAGGGAGAACATTGAGGGGAAAAAAAAGGAAGAGCAGATTATCCTCCTCCTTCACAAAACCCACACACCCAGCTCCAAATCAGTAACACAGCTGATGTGTGCACAGCTTTAGGGACAGTCTCATATTCTTCAATACTGGTAGGACATAAGCACATTGAGTTCAGCAGCGGAGTGAATGCAGCAATTCATCCTCAAGGAAATGCAGTAACTCACCCCCAGGGAGCACAGATCCAACCGGGATCAGGGCAGCTGCCTGTCCCTGTGCTGCAAACACAGCCCAGGAGGGATCACCGGGGCAGAAACTGCCCACAAACACCTTACTGGATGGGCTCTGCCTCTCTGCCAGCTACACAAAAACTCTGCAGGATTACTTCAAATTATTATCCCTTTCTAAGCTCCTGGATAAATATTACAGAACTGCATTTCAACCTGAAGTTTTGATGAGAATTTGGGTTTTGAAGAGAGTCCTGTGGCTGAAGTGGGGGTTGCACAGGCAATCACATAACATCTCTCCTCTGGGATCTCTCTGTTGGGATCTCTCCTTCCATGGAGATGGGAAAGTGATTAGGCTCCTCTCTGCCCTCCCATAAGCTATTCAAGCACAGGTGCCTCAACATTTGTACTTCATCAACATCTGTCTGAGTAAGAGACAGTCATAGAAATTATCTAGGGAAATGAACAAGGCCAATTTATAAAAAGTGGACAATATTAATTAGGTGCTGCCAGTTTTTTCCAGCTCTCATCCTGTAGTCTGTGGCAATAAGTTCCCTTAAGTCAGTGCCAGCACAGTGTATGTTTCCAGGTAAACAGCAGTTAAACAAAAGCTCTTTAAAAGCCCATGCTTTTTGTTTGTGTAAGTGTAGAGAACAATAGAGCCCTGATTTTCGATACAGACTGCTGAATTAAGGCTCTGCACTGCAGCCTGGGGTGAAACGCACAGCCTTTATTGCCTTCCTTCAAAGAGGCCCAGCTCCAACCTTGCCCCACATTTCCACTTCAGTTTTAAGGTAAAGATTTTGGGTACTCAAGTCATAAAGATGTAGATGAAGGGGATAAGAGCAGAGGTGTGTGAACGAAAACAGCAAAGAGCAGAGGGAAGGAGCCAGGTGAAGCCTGCAGCCCCCGCACTCACCTGTTGAGCTGTTGCAGGTCTGGGAGTGGTTGTTGCACTGACAGGGCTCACACGTGGTTTCATTAAACCTGTAATAGCCCTCACTGCACCGGTCGCACTTCAGGCCCGTGACACCAACCTTACACTGGCACTTCCCAGAGCTGCAGAGGGAAAAGCAAACAGTGAAATCTGGCTGTAGTGGAAGTCATCCAAGGTATAAACCTGCATGCAGCGTTTTAGACTCCCTTTCCTCTTTTTCCTCCTTTCTGCTTGGAAGCAGGACATGAAACCCATGAGCAACCATTTCCAAAAAGTGATGGGGAGTTCAAGAAAGGCCGAGCCTCTGCCAAGCCAGTTGCCCTGACAGCAATTTCCAGCTGGGCACCAGAAACCATTGCTCATTCTAGAAAGCCCTGGCCCAAAGCCATCCCGTTGCATCAGTCCCAGCAGATGCTCTGACAGCCCCTCCCCAGTCCCTGCTCCACCGAGCACCAGCCCTGGGTCCTGCAGGACATTGGGACACCCGTGGTCACTGTGCCTGAACAATAGCAGAGCATCCCCGTGCACAACAACCTGCCCTCCACATCAGAGCCCAGCAGCACCTCCCAGATTTTTGGGTAAGCAGACAATTCCCAGCTCCCCACCTGCTCTCCCGGCTCCCCTGAGAGCTGGCACAGGATCTCAGGTGTCTCTCTGGGGTTCCAGCCAGGGCAGGTGTCAGCCACCTGCACTCCCTCCACTTCTCCCTGATCCCATTTATCCCCTCCACACAACATCTCCATGGACACCTGCAAAGCCCCTCTCCAGTTGACTTCTCCTACCCAAGAGAGCCAGGGAAGGACAAGAGAGGTTTTCCCTTGCCCAGCGAAGGTTTCCACTCCAGCTGACCCCAGACCAGAGCTGTTTACTTGGGCACAGAGTGACTGCAGGAGGGTGGGGCACTGCACAGAGAACACAGAGGGCATTGCTGGTGGCTGCCACAAGCAAACAAATACCAGGAGCTATAAAAAGCAAAGGTTACCCTCATTCCTTTGGCTTTCCATGCCACTCTCTCCACACAGAAGCTTCCAACCCTTTGCTTTCATAAGCGACTATATACACTGGCAGCATTTAGCTCAGCTCTCAGAGGAATCAGAGGAATGGATAAAATGCTCTTTCCCATCAAGCCCTGGGCACGGCAGGGGCTCATCCCACCTGCACACAGGGAAAAGCCAATGCCTGAGCCGAAGGGCAGGGAGCACTGAGTGCCTCTCCACATCTCCCAGAGCCCTGGGGTGACCTGCAGGGAACCTCAGCCCTGCCTGCTGCACAGGTAACCAGGACAGCAACCCAAATAAAGAGGATTTGGTCTCCTCCAGGTGATGGATTTATCTGCATTCAAGGCAGGCACCACCCACGGACACCCCTGCACACCCCTGGATCACCCTCCTCTCAGCTCTCCCCTTTATAACTTCCACCTTATTCAAACACCTTTTTAAACACCTTTGAAATACCTTTTAAATTCGGTACTTCAGGGCTCACTGTGCCTGCATAAAGCTCATGCATTGTTTCCCCCTCCCTCCTCCTGGTAAAGAGTGAGCAAGGCACAATTTGCTTCTAAAAGCCTCCAGAAGAATCTGCTGATTAAAACTAATAGAGGTTTGATGCACTGTCGATGTGTTGTTTTTAATTAAAATGCAGTGGATTGCAATGTTTGGGGGAAGACATTGATTCTGTTAAAAATCAGCGTAATTTAATATTTCTGTTGTTTGTTTGCTTGCCAAAGGAAGAGGAAACACTCACCAAAACACGGACCTCAGCCCAAGTGGCTACACAATTAAATAGTTCCAGAATCTGAAACCTCAAGCACATTTAATAGCCTGATTACAAGAAGAAAAAAGAAAGATGATGTTTCCTTGCTCTCCAGACCATTATCTGGAAGGGCAGCAGGCACATGCAGGATACAAAGGGATGCTGGTAAGCAGCTCAGTATGTTTGACTTTTAAAGAGCATTTCACAAAATCTGACATTAATCCAAACGTTGTCACAGTGTTTAAAATAAGCACAAACAAAAAGCAGCTTGTTTTTATTTGCTTCTGACTGCTACTGCACAGATATTCCTGTAAGAAGGCAGGGGATAGGCAGAGCCAAGCAGGGAAAAAGCAATATGATATGGGGAGGAAAATCTGATATTTAGCCTGAAAACACATCTTTTGGGGATGCAGCCCAAGAGCAGGGTTTTGTAGGACCAGGCATTAGAGCTGTATCATCTTCACCTTCCCTGCCATCCTCCTGCAGTCCAGGGTGTTCCATTTTACTCCCTCCTGTCCCTGATCAAGCCTTTATCTTAATAACACCCTCCTCTTCCTCCTGGCTGGCCCCCTTCCACCCAGACTCCCACTTCATTTCTTTAAAGGAGGTTTATTTCCCCAATGGCTCTGCTAGAGCTCAATGCAGCATTTCGGGGCAGACTCCCTTGGTTTTACTTGTTAGCTTAAAAATAACAGGAAAGAAAGCTTTTCTTTTTTTTTTTTTTTCCTTCTGAAAGAAGTAAAAAAGACTGTTTTGGAAAGTTAGGTTTGAATGCCTCTCGAGCAGACCTTTTTTCAACATGTTACACATGGCATAGAGCCAAGTCCTGCATGTGCAAGAATTAAATCACTCAGCAAATATAAAGCTTTGCCTGTGGTCATTGCTTCCATAGAATAAAGCCCCCTTACAACACTCCTTTTTATAGCTCCAGCCCAGCAAAGACTGTCAGACACTTTTTAAAGCAAAGGTCAATGATATAAATGCATTGAAACCACAAAAAAAAATAAAATCCTGTTAACAGACCAATTGTGCCCATAAAAATCCAGAAATTTGAAAGAAAAGACCCACAGTTTAATACTTGCACAGTGAGAACTCAACTGGATTTTGAGTATCAGCCAGGAATTTCTTTTTGGGGGGAAGTGGGAGGAAAGAAGGGGAAGGGAAGAGGGAAACATTTTGATGCAACAACATCAATTGCTCAACTCCATTTCAGATGATGATTAACTCCACTGAAGCCAGCCAATTTTTAGCACTAGAAAAAGAACTGATAGAAGGATGTGTTGGGACAAAACCAGACTTCCAGAAACCAAAGTCTCCTGCCAGCTTTGGTTTCTATTAGGTTTTTATGAATATACTTACTTTAGGGACCATGCATGTAGTGTGGATCACCAGCACATCATCCATCAACTTAATACATGTTTCCCAATGATTAAAACCATCACCAGCACACGGGACACTGGCAGGAGGAGCTGGCAGTGACTGTTGGTTGGCAGAGACAAACGACATGCAGAGGTTCAGATCCAACATGGAATGATCTGACCCTCCAGAGGTGGGGGCTGCATGCCAGGTTTGGGACCCCCCCAAGGCAGGAGCTGGTGCATCTGATCCCCCTCAGCTCTCAGGGCCCATGTGATGCCCTGGGAGCAGCTGCTCCTGCAGGGAGGCAGCCTGGGGCTGGACCAGGATGCAGCCACCCTGTGGATGCCCTCTGTGTCCCACAGACACAGGGCAGGCGGGTGTAAATAAAAGCCAAATACTGGGCCAGGGAACAGCCTGCACCCCAAAATACACCTGCAAAAGCCAGTGTAGTTTCATTTCCACCCTTCACAGCCCCTTTCCGCTCCTCCCAAGGGGAAACAGCCACAGGATGTGGGAAATCCCGTCACTCGCCAAGTGATTTGTGCCACTAGTGTGTCCCAGGAGCAGAGCATGGAGAACAGGGAACACCTCCTGAAGCCAGAGAGCATCCTGCAGAGAATCCTCTGCCATCCCTCTGTCCATGGGCAGGGAAGGACACACTGAAGGGATGGGACCCACTGGGAGCCTGGGCAGTGCCCTCCCCCTGCACTGCTCAGCACAGACTGCACAGGAGCTCAAGGCCCCATCACGAGGGAAACAAAGCATTAAAATATCTGGGATCTGAGACAGCCCAAAATGTGCAGATACATCTACAAGGGGTCTCCACTCCCCCTCCACAGAAACATCCTGATTTTAACAGGGACACGACAGGCACAAGATGGATGGGAGGATGAAGGACCATGGCCTTAGGGGCTGTGGGGAGACAAGCTGTGCACGGTTAATGGTGTAACAGAAAACCCTTAGCAAGCTTCAATCATTTATATTCTTCCTTTTTTTTTTTTTTGGTCCCCGAGGAGAAGGGAAGGGAGAAATTAATTTTGAATATTTTCCCAGACAGCAGAAAAGCCTGGATGCCCAGCTGTCAGTGAGAGCCCAGGGACTGCCTGACCACGTCAGAACCAGCCAAAACGGCAGAGCACCGAGCTTTTGTGCATTTTTAAAACAGCAGAGACTGGTAAGATTTTGTGGCAGAGTCAGACCAGGAGGGAACTTCCATGGGGTCTCAAACCAGGGCATGCCCTCTGGATGAGCCCTGCAAATCCCCCACAGCTTTGAAGAAGAGTTTTGCCAAATATATTATCGTTTTCATGCCAAAGCACAGCCAGAACCAGCCCCAGGTGAAATGGTGAGGGGCCCTTCCCCAGCCTGGTGGCATCTCCATCTTCTCCTGCATCCCATCCCCTCCCCTTTCCCTTGGAAACCTTCAGTGACAGCTATGCCCATCATTCATGCCAGCAGGGCCCAGGGGTGTTCCTGGAACAGACACAATTAACAGCAGCAACTGTATGAATGAGCAAAATCGCGTTGAGCTACGAGCATCTGTAAAACAACCCCCATGAAAAGGCTTTGTCACACTTTGATGGGATAAGACAAAAGGATTCTGCACAAGATTAGGAGGATTCAGAAGAGATGTCTCTAAAAATGGTGTGTTCCTCCAGCAAGCCCAGCTCCTTTGGTGCTGATTTTCTGTGATGTCTGACAGCAGCCAGGGGATGAATCTCTCTTACATTTTCCTGGGCAATGTGGAAAAGTTAACATTTGAAACCTAAATGTTCCAAGACACTTTGGTAGAAAAACAACACTGTTAACATTCAATCATTGAATCATTTAGGTTGGAAAAGAACTCCAAGATAATTGAATCCAACTTGTGACCACCTTGTCAATTAAACCAGAGCACTGAGAGCCACATCCAGTCATTTCTTGAGCACTTCCAGGGATGATGAACTCCACCACCTCCCTGGGCAGCCCCTTCCAAGGCCTGACAACATGAAGAAATTCCTCCTGATGTCCAACCTGAACTTCCCTGGGTGCAGCTTGAGGCCTTGTCCTCCCATCCAGAGGAAACCAAGAACCCTCATAACCCACGTGCTGTTCCTTGAGGTCACCTGGTGTGAATGTGAGCACGTGGGCAAGGGAAGAGCAGCAAAAAAGCCCCACATTGGGCTTCTCCTCCCCACTCCCTCAGCTCAACCCAAAACCCTGGCAGACCAAGTGTCTCCGTGGGAGGGTCAGTGGGGCCAGGGCTGAGCCCCCGCTCAGAGCCCCTTTGTGGAGGGCAGAAGAAGTGGGGCTTTATGGGGGCCCACACTGGGCCATTGTGCGCCGCATTCCTCGCTCCGTGCCGGGGGACGGCGCCTGTTTGTGTGGCAGCCCTCGGCGGGGCAGGGACACTTCACAGCTCTGAAAGGCCACTCTGTAAATGTCAAAGGGCCACCTTGTCTGGCCACGGCCGCCTCCACAGCCCCGGCTCTCCCTCCAGGGAAAGCTGGGAATCTCCAACCCCGGGGCTGTGCTGCCTTCTGGGGAGGGAGGAAGCGATGGGAAGACCACGATGGCCCCGGAGAGGGAGGTTGGGTGGTGTCCTTTATGGTTTCCATGAGGAGGAGCAACAAAAGCCTCACTCACTGCAAAATCTCAACTTCAGACGGTGCGTGCTGGTTTCCCAGAGTAACCCCTGGAGGTCACGGCAATGGGACAGGAAACCTCAGCACAGAGTGAGGGTGAGGGACACGGGGCTGGTCCCGCTGGACACACCAGGTTTGCCCATCGTGGTCCCTCCATCCCCCAGAGCTCTGCTGATGCTCCCGCTCAGGCAGCAGAAGGAGACACAGACTACCAGCAGTGCCTGAAGTCAGGCTGGGCACCGACCCCAAACCAGAATTCAGCCACAGGAGCTTAAACAGTTGAGCCAATATTTTTTTTTGAGGGCAGTCAGTGTGTGCCAGAGCAGAAAGTCTGCAAGAGAACAACATGGGAATGGCAAAGCCTGCTGAAAAACCCACAAAACAACAGGATTTCTGAGAAGCCACAATTACACAGGGGAGATGATAACAATCCACCTTTCCCTGCCACTGTGTCCAGTCACTCATTCATTTCCTATCCCTGCCTGTACCAAATAAAAATGGGTGCAGGTACCATATTTACCTGTTTGTGGGGGAAGAGCCAAGGAAAGCTAATCAGATGTAAAGGATGCAAGAGGCTGGTACAGGAGAGAGAATTAGATAATTAAAGCATGCAGAAAAATAGGCTCTAACAGGGTATTCTTCTGCTTTTCTGACGTCCACATGTAATAATTTCCGCTACAAAACAAGATCTGTTCTCTGCAGAGTGATGCTGACAAGGCATTACTGGGAGATAATGAGCCACTGGTTGTGCTCAGCTGATCTATAAGAGGGAGAGCAGTCTTTTTGAAGGGAAAAAAGGGATGGGTTTTTGTCTGTTTTTTTGGGGGGTTTAAAACACAAACCCTTAAGGACTTGAGCTCCCAAGGTCATGTGTCCAAAGGGGAGCAGTGCCTGACATGGTTTACTGGACTGCTAAAATACAGCAGAATGGAAATACAGATCCCAGGCACAGAAGAGACATTTCAGAAGTGTGATGACACTCTAAAGACAGAAAATTAAGATTTCATCTATGCAAAATGAGAACCTCATCCCTTCCCCCAAATAACCTCCTGGGTTTGGGATGGGGAGCAGCCCTGGCAACATGAGGCTTCTCTGATCTCAAACCACAGCCATGAGCACCCTTCCTGTGCAGGCTGGTGGAGCTCCACAAAAACCTTGAATGTCAATGGATCTGAACTTCCTGACTAAAACATCACCAAATTCTGCTCCACATGATGCTCAAGGTGCCTCTAGACTGTGACCCACCTGGCTGCCTCCCAACACCACCAGGACCAATGCTCCTTACTGCTTTTCCCTCTGTGATCTCTTTGCATCTTTCCACATCCCACCAGCTCTGCAATCCCTGCATGTGGCTCTCCCCGGCCACCTCCCCCAGAAAGCCCAGCCCTTATTCAAAAGCCTCAACAAAACACATTGTCCAGTGCTGCTGACCTTACTCTCACCAGCAAGGCTCTTGAAAACCCCTTTGAGCAGGGGTCACAAGATCAGCCCCTCCATACAGAACCCCACCACAAAGGCAGCACACAGGGATGGTCCCTGCCCTCCCTGCTCAGTGTCTCAGCATCCCTGCTCCAGGGGACAGCCACATATAGGTGCTCTCAGGGACACTCTGCCTTCATTCTTTGTAATACCAACACAAAGCACAAGGTCCCCTTGAGGGGGCAAATCGCTTCTGAATGAACACTTGGGCATTTATATGCATGTGTTATTCTTTTTTCTTAACGGAAATGAGTGACAGGAGCTGTCTCTTACACAACTTATGCCACGCCTGCAGCACAAACCATGTAGGGACCAGGAGGGCAGAGCTGTCTCTGCAGCCAGCAGCAAGGAAAAGCTGCTCAGACAGCAAAGGAACAGAGCAGGAACATCCTTGGGCAGTGGGTTTCACCCCCCGGGAACCAAAGCTCATGTCACCTCCAAACCTCTGCTTCCCATCACCCTTCTGCTTGTGGGGAAACTGGGGCACAGGCAGAGGGAGCAACTTGAACTGATCCACAGACCCCAGTTTAATGACATCTGTTTTCACTTGGGACAATGGCAGCAAGTATGTGTGTTTAGTCTACAGCTTTTTAAGGGAACTGGAAAAACCTCACTCAGTTTAGATGGTTAACCCAGCTTTAGGTAAATCACAAAGTGAAGCTCTGCCAGAGGAGATTTAGGTTGAATATCAGGGAAAGGCTCTTCCCCCAGAGGGTGGTGGGCACTGAACGGGCTCCCCAGGGCAGTGGGCACAGCCCCAAGGCTGCCAGAGCACAAGGAGCATTTGGACAACACTCTCAGGGACATGGTGGGATTGTTGGGGTGTCCTGGGCAGGGCCAGGTGCTGAACTTTGATGATCCTTGTGGGTCCCTTCCAGCTCAGCATACTCTGTGATCCTTAAAACACCCCAGAGCAGTCACAGCTCTCCTCTGGTTCACTGGCACAGGTAATGGTGCACCAAAATTTGACAGGTGCATCACCTTGTCTTCCCTAGAACAGGGATAAGATAGTTTAAAACACAAGACCTCCCAGGGAAATAGGGAATTAAGGCTGAACCCTTCTGCCAGGCAGCAGCATCTCATAGCACCAGCTCCACTTCACAGCTCCACTCCCCCATGCACATCCCAAATCCTGGGGTGCAAGAGCACCCACACAGGGACAGCTGCTCGTGGGCTAAACTCACTGCCCCCATGGCTAGAGGAAAAGAAAAGCCATAAAGGCCTACCCTAGGAAAGCCTCGAGTGAATGACTTGCAGGAGGTAAATCAGGGTCATCCCACCACTCCCTCTCTGCTCAGGGGGGCAGGAAAGCTCCAACCAGCACCTGTCAGATGAGCTACCAGGGCCCCACATCACTGGGTCACACTGGGCTGCCCTTGACCACTGTTTGCAGCCCCATGTGAGTTTGGGCAGTGCTGGCAGCAAGGCAAAAATAAATAAATCAAAAACTGCAGAGTCATTTGACATCTCCTGCTCCCCAGGAGGGTACCACATGCTGCCTCATCCAGGCTGGCCTTGTCCTGCTCCCTTAAATCCATCAGCCAGAGGACAGGTTTACACGGGAGAACTATTTTGGTGTGTGCTTAAGGAGCTGTGCCCACAGGGCTCCTCATGCAGGGGCACCACGGCTGTGAAACTAAAAGGCTTTCTAAACCAAACCTCTGTCCCCTCAGCCTGCACACCCCAGAGCAGCCACTGTGCCATGACTCAGCTGGGGACACAAGTGGCATTTTGGCAAAGCTGCACAGGGTGCCAAGAGCCAGAAACACTGCAAGGAGCCCCAATACTCCCCTTGTTGTCCTGGCTGGTGGGGCTGGAGACCCCCAGCCTGCCTTTATTGCCTCTGGATTGGCCCCCTGCCCAGCCTTATGGAGCAGGAGATTAAAGTTCACACACAGGATTCTGCTCACATGAAGGAAAAATAAATGCCATGGGGTGCAATGCTGGAGGTGTGGGCTGGGCAGCCCTAGCACAGTGACCTTCTCCAGCAGCATCACCTTCACCTTTGCCTCCTCCACCAGGAGAGAGGTTCCTGCTTCCTCAGAGGACAGAGAGACAACACTCGAGATGCCCATAAGATGGTATGAGATGCAGTTGGTGGGGGCAGCTCCTGGCTGGAGCTACACCACCATGGGCTGGGGCCATCAGCAGCCACCCTCCCCTCCCTGTCCTCATCCCCAGGGCTTTGCAGCAGGAGCACAGCCCTTCCAGCTCAGCCCGTGCACGCCATGAGTCACCATCCTCATTCTCCACTACTCTGACCTCGACCATGGCACTTGAAACTTCAGCTTCATTCTCCACCCTTCCTCTATGGACTATGAACACTTCCAGGCCACAGCTATGTTTAGCAAGCATCTGCACAGCATCCAACCCAGAGAAATGTGGTTTTATCTGAGGTTTCTAGGCGTTAACCGCAACGGGAACAACTCACTCCCTTTCTCTGAGATGTGTCAGCCCTCTCCAAGCAGCCCAGGACTCCATCCAGCCCCACAGCAAGCTCCAGCTTGAACCACACACGGATTTTCATCTAACAAAAAAAATCAGTCAAACCAGAGGACAGAAATCCCCTGCCATCCCAGAGGGGGATCTGTGTGGATCTTCCCAGATAATCAAATTTAAACCACCACCAAAACAGACCTTTGATTAGTGGCCATGGAGCCCATTCATAGCGACAGCATGTCAGGTCAATGTTCACTCCCAAAATCAACTCTGTGCCTCGGGAAAGGGATTTTTTTTATTTTTATTTGATGGTCTGCATTTGAGGTCTAGTTAACAAACAGCAGACTTGGGTTGCCATCTGGCCGGCCCGAGAGCGTGCCGAGAAATAATACTAATAATCATCATATGGATGGTGCTTTAAAAGGCAGTTTTACAAAAGCCTGGGCAAGCTGACTGAAACCTATCAGGCATGTTTTGTGTGCCCCGAGGGCTTGGCCTTTGGGCAGTTTGCCTCTCCAATCAGCTGCCCTCAAAGAGGGTCAGAGTCCAAAAATCACGCTGCCGTTTCACCTGGAGACTGATGTGAACAGCGGCCGCTTTTCTATGAAGGCAGCACACAGGAATTCACTTGTGCAACTTAAGAGTTGGGCTGGGGCTTTATTAGATAGATAAATAAATAAATAAATAACGCAGCTCACAGGATTTTTCATGTCAACAAAACAGAAGCTGGCTGCTGGTGTTGGGCAATGCCTGCGTGCCTCGTCCCGAGCAGGGATTGCCCCGAGGGACACGCGCCGCTCCTCCGCAGACTCGACAGCAGACACCCAGGGTTTCCAGCACGAGAGCCAAAAATCTCGTTCCTGGATTCACACACACACCTCCCTGCAATGCAGAAGAGGCTCTCCCACCCATCAGGATGGATCCCACATCCCATCCATCCCCGCTGCACTCAGGCAGGAGCTGTGTCCAGCCCCAGTGCCCCACTTTAACACAACAGAAACAAGAGGAGCATTTGCTCCCACCAGGTTTTGTGTCCCACTCCATTTTCCCAGACACATCACCACGCACAAGGCTGCCCATCTTGCAGCCATTCTGATGCCCCCAGCCCTACAACACAGACAACTGACCTAATTTTCCTCTTTTTAAACACCCAGAGGTCATCTCTGTCTGCAGCAAACCCCACTGAGCCGGGGAGGGAAACACAGAGCAACCTCTGTTAGCAACATTCCCCCTCCCCAAATCTTTCTCCACATTTTGCCTTGTGCTGTCTCTTCTAAATAGCTGAGAATGAGCATCTCCCACACCCCTCAAGGCTGTGAAATGGTGCTGAGGAGAAGCTTGGGAGATCCCTGTCATTTCTGGGTGCACACACGCTGGGGTGTGGTGTGATGGCTCACTACATGCACCAACTCCACCTCATTCTCCTTCACAACTCAGAGCATCTCACCTGAAGTTCTCAAGGGCGTTTCTTGGCTCACCCCACGCAGAGAGACATCACACATGTCCATGCTTCACCCACTGCCCAGTGACTCAGAGTTGGGGCAAGAACGCTCCCTCCCAGTTAACCCAGTTGCTCCAGCAGAACTTTCCTTCCTGTCCCAGCTCTCAAAGATAAGATTTAACCCATCTGCCTTTCTGCCCAACTTGCCTTTCCAGTAGGTCTCACCAAACTCACACACTCAATTCTGTGGCAAACCCTGATGCTTCCAGGCACATCTTCCCAAATCTAAAACAGCCACTTAAAAAAAAGTGAAAAACTCCATACTTTCCACCCCCAGGAATCACCTTTTTTAGTAAGAAGGTCACTCCAGTCAACTGGAGTGTTACTTTTAAGTTCCGATTTTTCAGAGCTTATGTAAGCAGAAAAATGCAGCATTGAAACAAAAAGGAAGGACATCAACAGAGGCTTTGGGTGTCTGGGAAAAGATAATGTATAAAATAATTACAGGCAGCATGTCCCTGCAGAACATTTCGACTCTGACTCAGCCCCAGCCTTGGCAGGGAAGTGCAGGTGTTCAACACACGCTGAGCCCAGACCAAACCCTAGAAGACAAAAAGGCAGCACGAGCCTGGGAAGGCTGGAAGTCACTGCAGGCTGGTTTGTTGGGATCTCCTCCAAGGACAGAGCCTGCAGCCTGTGCCTGTGAGCATGAGTTGGGGACCCAGTGGGTCAGGCTGCTGCTCAGTCAGTTCTTGCAGGGATACAGAGACACCTTCAACTCAGCCACGAATCTCTAACAGCTGACAGATCACCGGCTGGAGAAAGAATAATTGCGTGCCAGCCTTTAAAAGGCAAGATGTGAGGGTGGGTGAGGTGAAATGAAGAGGAACACATTCATTATACAAGAGCTCAAAGCATCAGCTCCGGTGACTGAGAACACCAGGCAAGGCAGGAGCCGACTCTGCGGCCAAGCCGCTGCTTCCATCTCGATGCTCAGCAAGAGCGGGGCAAAAAGCTTTGCCTGCCTCTGGCATAATGAATATTATCCCTTTGGAAAATAAACCCCTCCAAAGCCCCTGTGCTCCAGCCCAGCCTCTGCTCCCCTCCCCAGCTCAGGCGTGAAGGCCACCCTGTCCGACAAGGCGTTAGAGGAGAAGTTCAGCTTCCGTGCGACTCAGAAATGCAAGTCAACTCCCTTGGGGGCTGCCAGGGCTTTTGCCACAGCTATGGATATTTTTATAATCCAGCTCTTGAAAGAGAAGAAAAATCTTCATGAATTTTTATAAGACCAGCTTCCTTCCTGCCTTTTTTTATTTTATTTTTCTTTTAAATACTTGCACCAGATGACGAGATCCATTCTTGCCCGATCCCAAATCCCAAAATACCCCAAATCCCAATGCCACGAGCACAGTCCCCCCCAGGATGGACAGCTGGCCTTACTCACTGGTCACACTGGGCACTGGTGGATCCAGAAGGGCTGCAGGCACAGGGCTGGCAGAGGTGGGTGCCCTGCTCTGGGTAGAAGCCGTGGGCACAGCTCTCGCAGCGCAGCCCCACGTACCCGGCGAGGCACCGGCACTGCCCCGTCGTGCGGTTGCATTCGGCCACGCTGGCACTGCCCACGGAGCTGCAGTTGCACAGGTCTCCTGCAAGGCAAAGAGAAACACAGCCATAGAATCACTGATGGGTTGGGTTGGAAGGGAACTTAAAAATCATCTTGTTCCACTCCCTGCCATGGGCAAGGACACCTTCCACCAGCCCAGGTTGCTCCAAGCCCCATCCAACCTGGCCTTGGACACTTGCAGGGATGGGACAGCCACAGCTTCTCTGGGCACCCTGTGCCAGGGCCTGCCCACTCCTTTTGTGTACCCCAGGTTGGAAACATCATCACTATAAGGATGATTTTTGCTTTAACATGATGATAAAAAAATGTTGGCACATTGGGGTTTGAAACCCCATGGTTCATTATTCAAACCTCTCTCCAAAGAAGAGCTAGATGATTACAGGAATAACTACCTAAAATACATATGTGTTATATATATATATGTAGCTGTTTATAATATCTGTATGTAAATACACACATATCCACCCTCATGGCTGTCTGGTTCCATGACTCCAGGATCACTAGCTGTGTGATATTAGGACAAAATCAGCAACAGGTGGCAAAGTCATACAGGATTCTCCATTTCACACCACTGGAAAACCCCTGATTTACCAGCAGGCTGGTTGTTATGGCACAGGACACACCAACACAATGAACTGGAATCAGCATCTCCCAGTCCTGAAGAAGGGATACAGAATTCCCTGACTGGGGAAATGGAGGAGCTCCAGGCATTTGGGCCAATGGCAGGGTCACCCCTGAAAATCTGCCCTCAAGGGAGCACTGAGCACATCAGAACAGCTTTAAAAACCAGGGTGCTGGAGCTGTGGGCAGATAGAGACCTCCACCACCACCTAAACCACACCAGGTGAGCAGGGACAGCCCTGGGGACCCACACCTCTGCTTTGGGGACACTCTGTATTTACAGGGGTTCTGGAAAGCACAGAGTGAGAAGCTGCCTTTTTAAGAAAAAAGCAAATCTGTTGATCAAGTGATGAACTCCCAGTCCCTCCACACATTATTTCTCATAATATTTTAAAGCCCTAAACTCACTGAAGAGAACAACCTCTCTCCAGCAATTTGTTTCTGCCAAGAGCTTTATCTCCACTCTTTCATTGCAAAATATTTAGTGCCTTAATAATTTAAAGTCTTTCTCTGCCAAGAGTGAATTATAAACAAGGATTATTTGCAGAAATAGTGCATAAAGTATCGGGTGCTTTACGCAACTGTTCGTGTTTGTAATTCCCTGAGAAGGGCCAGGATTCGGGGCACTTCCTGGAGAGGGGAGAGGCCGGGTCCCCATCCCAAGAAAACTTGACTTAAAGCTCAAATCATGTCAAGAAGAGCTAGCACTAACTGTCTGCAGCAGCACAAGTATTTCAGATTATTTAACACTCTTGTGTCCCAGTCCAATGGAAAGGGTCTCAGCAGGTGCCCAGATCCAAACACACTGAAAACCCAGTGACCAGATAAAGATGAATTTATGAATCTGTGAGTAATCTGCTACAATCAAACCATACTGCAGATCTAAGTGTATCTTTGGAGACACAAGCCATAAGGTCTCCCTCATCATAGCAGTGACTTTTCAAGGAGTGCTACAAGCCATGTAGGAAGGATCTCATTCTCCCCAAAAAGGGACCATGCTGGAGAGCACCTGGCTGTTAAACAGTTCCCAGTGCTTTTCCTTGCCATCCATTTTCTTCCAACACACAAAGAAATATGAGTTATTTAGCTCTGTTACTCTGTCACAGGATCCCCACAGAAGTCATATTGTCCCTATGCACCTGTGAAATGGCAGCTAAAGTTCCTTCAATTCAAACTAGCAAATAGGACAAACACCTCAAGATCCGCAATTATCCACTTCAGCAGCCACTTCACATAATGAACCAAATTCCCAGCTCAATTATCCAAGCAGAACCTTATCGATTTGGGCACTTGGGCTTCCCCCTGCCAACAGACGCCACGAAAACTTGTTGAGCAAAAGCACTTTGGTGTTTGTCAAACATGCATCAAAACAAATTTCCCTTTCAGAGCTCATTACGTGTGGTGCCATTAGACCTGCCAGACTTGATTAAGCAAAGAAAAACAAGTATCATATCTGTTCTAATGGCATGGGAGGTACTGAGAGGGCAGATCCCACACAAGGTGATATGCTGCTCCATGTGGAGACCACCCTTGTGCTCCAGGAGCATCACAGCCAGAGCCACCAGAGACCATCCCGATGCTCCAGCCAAGAGCTGAACTCCTTCAGTTGGGAAGCAATGGATGCTACAAGTCAAATTCCTATTCAAAGTGCTGCCATCCTGCTGGAGTGGATGTGATGGGGAAGGACCACTCGTAAGCACTGCCCTGCCCCTGCCCTCTCCACCCAGCAAACCAGCACCAATTGATGTGGCTCACCAGGAGTCACCTGAGCCCAAAAGGACACATGGACACAGCCAATACCTGGATGTGGTGCTGTAACATCACCTTATCCCCTATGAGAGCCTGAAAGGTCCTTGGCAAGGCAGGGCTGTGCTGTAGCACCTTTATGAAGTTAGTTTTGCTGCCAAAATTGCACCAGGGCACAAACAACAAAGGAGAAGTGACACTGACAGCATTTACCTTCCAAGAAAATCAGCCATGGCAAAAAAGGGAAAACCAAAAGTCAGAGGAGAGGAGCTGGACATTATGGGCAAGAGGCTCACATTTCTCCTGTCTTTTATCAAAGGACCTCAATATTCCAGGAAAGAGTGCTGGAGTCTGCAGTTGCCAAACCATGGTGCAACTCACTGTGAATGTCATCACTACTCAGAGAAGCCCCACAGGAGCTGGGCAGAAGCAGGAGGTGAATGCAGGATCCATCCAGGCCCTGCTGCCTCATCCAAGGGCTCCAAACATAAACAGCCTTGCTGGAAAACACAGCTTTGGGGTTGACCTTGGCAATGGCACCAGATACCAAATGGGGTTTTCCTTCCAGCATCAGGACTGTCTGTGTGCTGAGACACCTTGGGAAAGTTTTCCTAAAACACACATAACAATTTCCCAGTGCTGCTTTTTCTTCCTCTTTGGTCTTTGCCCATCAAAATTGCCCCAAGCCAGGACAAAACCTGGAGGCAGCTCAGCCTCAGCAGCAGAACTCAACAGCCATGCAGCCACCACTAGCTCTGCAACGCTGGCTTACCACAGAAGAGCAAGAAATGCTGCAATAATCCCAAATAGCATCAGCAAAAGGAGCTTTTTGTTGGGAGGCTGGTAGAACACCAGCTCCAGCTGCCTTGGCAGGATGGTTCTGTGGTGATGGGAGCACAGAGCTGAGCCCATGAAATCACCCCTGAATGCATGATAAGGCACAACAGGGCAAATCCAGAAATGTGTCCCAAAGGGGTTGTCTCCTTGCAGGCTCTGCCTCCCCCAAACTACCCTAGAGATCCTTGAGGAGGGATGATAGTCCCCATCCACCCCAAATGGCCCCAGCTCGGCTGATGCAACCCAAAAAAGCCCTGAAGTCCCTGAGCTTGGGCAATGGGGGAGAATCAGACACAGCACTGAAATCCATCGCCTGGCACAGCATGAAGGTCGAGGCTTGACATGATGATGTACCAGACTATGAAAACCCGAGGCTTAACTTAAAAGACACTTTGTTGTGCCAATGGCAGCCGGGTTCGAGAAGGCAAAGACGGTCCTTCAGCCGGATAAGGAACATCTGCCCTGGACTCTGGGAACACAGCACAGATGATGAGCACTACAGAAGAAAATTAGGGAACATTGTCCTGGCTCCCGGCCATATCCTGGCTTTTTGGAGCATTTATTCAGTTTTCTCAAGCAAACGTTTTGCTTTTGAAGGTAACCTTCAAAAACACCTCGCTGAGAGCTTTTGTGAGCAGGAAGGAGTGAACAGGGGTGGATGAACCCCGGAGCTGTCCTGCTTCCTGCTGCTCAGCCACAGCTGGAGCTATTGTGCTGAGGTTGGGATAATACCACCAGCAAGGGGAGCCAAGGGCAAAGACCTCTCAGGGATGGGGTACTAAATCCAAGCTCTGACTCTCCCCAACTTGCTGCAGTGACTCATCCTTGCTCTGCCTCAGTTTCCCCATCTCAGGGTGTTCACCCACCCCCCAGGGCCTGCAAGCCCTGCTCATCTCTGCCTGCTTCCCATTGCTAAAACATCAAGGCTCCCCCTCCTTCCCCACAAAGAACTAACACAACAGCTCAAGGCATGTGGTTATCACTGATAAAACCCACCACCTTTGCTTGTGATGGCATTGACAGGCTTTAATTAATGAACAGCCTGGTAACGTTTTGAGGTCCCAGAATAGAGGCACCATAAAACTGCACATCACTGCCACACATTACCTCTTCAAACAAAGAAAACAAACACCACTCCCTTTAGCAACAACATTTAAACTTCACTTTTCATTGCTGAGAGGCAGGTGGAGTGAAAGGAAAGATTCCCAGAGTCTGGTACAGTAGGGGCACACTGCTGTGTGGGACACAGATTTAATGTGCAATTTCACTTAGTCCCAACACTCAATTGATTAATTATTATTATGCAAAAGCCATAGGTTACTAATAAACGAGAGAATAGATATTTCTATGTTTTATTGCACTGGACACACTCCACAGCTGTAAACAGCACTGACAAAAGCAAGAACCTCCCCGTTTTCAGGTACCCTGTGACTCCTCAGTGTGGCCCCTTCAACCTCCTTGGATCTCAGCCTCCAAATCCTACCCCAACACACAACCCAGCTCTGCAAACCCCAGCAAAATCTCAGTCTGCACCAGGTCCATCATGACACCACAACCCTTCATCTCCCATCCCCTCCTGGTACTTAAACAGAGTTTGTTCTGGTGTAAGAAATCTTTCCCAAATTATTTTTTTTCACAACCTTTCAGCTTTGCAATGTTTTAGGTCCTCACACATATTTTAAGCGTGATTCCTTCTCCCCTCCAAGCCACTTAGTGAATGAATAATTTAAAAACGGGTGAAATATTTACAAAGGGCTAAAGAAGCCAACACTGTGAAAAGCACGAAGGTCTCTATGAAACCAGATTTGCTGGGGACATCCTGAAACGGTGCGAATCCTGAACAAACTCACCTACTCTCTGGGAGCCAGTAAGGAAAATCCAAGGTTCACATTTTTTGTTATAAGAATGTGCAGCTGTAAGAGCAAGTGAAGTTCCAGGGATGCTATTTATTGTCCTGCTGCAAAGGCACCCCCAAGGAGACAGACATTCTCTGTTCTCTGGACTAGATGAAGGAAAAAAGATAATATAATCTGGAGGTACTGCTGTGGTTTTGGGTCATAGCAGAGCCTCAGCAGCACCGGAGCCAACACACAGTTCAACAAGAACTTCAACTCTGACACCTCACAAGTATCCTGCTGGCTTTAAACCAGCAGGAAGGATGCCAGGCAAGGGGCATCTCCTGCCATTTCACAGAATCATTAAGCTTGGAAAAGACCCCCAAGAGCACAGAGTCCAACCTTTGACCAACCACCACCTTGTGAACCAGCCCAGAGCACTGAGTGCCATGTCCTTGAACACCTCCAGGGATGGAGACTCCACCACCATTTGTTGGTAGGGGCAAAGCCAGACATCCCCATCTGCTCCACCCCTCACCTGCACACCAAAGTGAGCCCAGCCCAAGCATGGAGACACCTGCTTCTTGATTCCAGAATGCTTGCAGTTACCCTGGGTTTATACCAACATCCCTTCACACCAGTCTGACCTCCCAAAGCCAGCTCCAACTCGATATTCCAGTCACTTCCACAGACAGGGTGAAGCCACTATATCCACTGCACACAACAGCATCCCATGGCTGCAAAGGCTCTGTTTTGGTACTAATTTAGCAGTTCCACCCCCCACTCCCACTTCATTCCCAAACTCAAGCCCTACCTTCTCTCCCTTCTCTCTCATTTCCCCTTCTCAATCCCTCTCCAGGCACCATATTCCTGACAACACAGGACTAAAGGGATCAGGCAGCAGGTTTAAAAATCTATCCAAGGTCATTTCCTTTCCCCTTGTAATTAAATTGTGGAACTCATTGTCAGGGGATGTTCTGGCTGCCAGAAATACCTACGGCTTCAAAGGAGGACTGGAAAAGCTCACGGAGGACAGGTCTGCTGGTAGCTGTTAAACACAGGGATCTGGAGCAAGCATCCTGATGGGAAAGTCCCTGAAATGTTGGCTGCAAAAAGTCAGGATTATGCCATGCCCTCTTGGCACCTTCTTCTGGCCAGTCTTGAATGGGTGAAGCTTTGTTCTGAGCCAGCCTGGCAGTTCTGATTTTCTCCTCATTTCAACTGCTCAGGGATGGTGGAGGCTCCAGTTCTCCCCCCAAACACACAAATCCCCCTTAAAGAGTTAGGCATGGCTTTTTCCACTGGGAATTCTCTCTTATTACAGCCAAAGGCACAGCTGTGCTGCACCATTGCTCTTTCTTTCCCCCTTGCCTCTCAACAGGCTCTTTCTCTTACCCCTGAGAAGACACTTCATTCCCTCAGAACAATCCACTGATGAGCCAAATCTCCCCCAGCAATGGGATAAAGGTCAGGATAATGCTGTCCCAGCATGGGATAACGAGAGAATCCATGAGTTGGGTATTAAAAGTGAAGGTCCTACTTTATACAGCCCTTGTAAAACAATTCACTGAGCTCCAGCCCGTCCCTTTCACATCTCCAATGCACCACTTCAGTGTGGTCCAGCCTAAGCCTGGACTGGTATTTGTGTTCAACTCCAGCATTGCTCACTGGGATGCAACTCCACTGCTGGTGTGAGTGCAGGAGCTGTTGTTATCCCAGTGCAAGGATGCTCTGGCCTCCAACCTTCCCCCCACAGCCTGCAGCAGATCTGAGAGGGCACAGCCTGGCTGAGCTCTCCCACGGGGAGCTGAGGAACATCTGCCATGGGCTAAGAGCTCCTGCAACAACAGGATCAGAGATGAGCTGATGCACTCTAACTTCCTAAAGAGAGGTGTTTTGCCAAGTCCCAGGACTCATCCCCATCTAGACAGCACTCAGCACAAAATAATAGTCAACCCTTGAGTCACGAAGGTGCATTAAAGTGCTCAGACCTGTAATTTACTCTCACTTGAGGCTGCAATGCAATGCCAGAGCGGTAGGAAGAGTACCACTGCCTCCTCCAAAAAAATTTTATATACATATAGGAGTGTCTTCTGTTATTTAGCATTAATTTTATTTCTGAGTGCACCAGATTCAGAGCACTTACAGACTCCATCAAGCTCTGGGCATTGCAGAGTCAGGTGTGCTAGTGGTGAAGAGAACAACCACCACCACATTAATACTGTTAAGAGCTTTACATGAGCCACTTGTGTTGTTCCAATAAAAGGTTTTTATGGGTCAACAAGGGGAAAAATACAAGAATTTCTCAATGCTCATACATCACTTGTAATGTCATTAAAAGATTAAACATATTTGTTGAGGAAAATTAAATCAGATTAAATCCCTCTCTTATCACTTGGAAAGAAGTACAAAGCCAAGGTCCCAACTCTTAGGGTCATCAAAAAGCACTTTTCATCAGCATAAAGCAGGCAGGGTTGGGGCTTCAGCCAAACTCCAGCTCAGCCCTAACACTGTCACCCTTCTGCCATTCTAAAGGGATGGCTCCCTCAGCAAACCCACCCTCACAGTCCCCCTAAATGCAAAGGCTGCTTACTCCCTGGGATTAGTTATTTTTATTCCTTCCCTGCACCTGCAATGAACATACAGGCATTTGGCTTCTGAGGAGTTCCTGAAAGCTCCTCCACACAGAGGAATTTTGTTGCTTTTTCTTCCTTTTTGATGCTAAACAAGTCAGCAACCAGCGCAGGGAGCTTTGAACCAGCTCATTCCCCAGTAAACATGCTTTAAAAGTCAGACTCACAGGTGTAAAGCTGTCTTGGAAGACTAAAGGATAAAGCCCTGCAAACATTAGGGAAAAAAAAAAGAAAAAGTAAAATATGGATTCTCATTAACTTTGTATTCCTCCTGCACTGGGAGATCCCACAGCTGGAGCACAACACCTGAGGAGCTCCCGTGGATGGGACAAGGCAATGTCAGGAGAAGGAGGAGTGGTCCTGGAGTCATTAAGATCCAGGTTATGAGGCAGAAAGCTGTGCAGGAGGGATTGCACAGCTGCAGCCCAGGAATTATTCATCCCTATATAACAATAAATTTCCATACGCAGACAAACCCTCCGGGTCTCTTACGAAGCAGACTGTGTACAAAGTGGAATGTGGCCCTAAAATGTTTATGATACAAGAAGCTACAGTAACTTCAAATAGACAAAATAAATGCTTGAGGATTAAAACCTCTACAGTTAAAAAAAAAAAAAATGGATCTAAGCCTTTTAATTAATTTTAAAATAGTTTTGTTGGCGTTTTACTTTAGTTGGTTAGATTTTCCCACTAATATTTCCATAAACGTCTGCAACCATATAAATATTCCATGTTTCTGTTTGAAAATCTTCGTATTTTTTACCACCCAGCATGTGACACAGCCAGCCTAACTCGGGGTTTAGAGATAAACAGGATGAAAAGTAACTTTGGCAAATATCTCCCCACCAGAGCACAGCAACCCTGGCAGCTCATACCCTCCTGACACGTACTTGTTTGGCACCTCTCTGGAAATTAAAGTGTTTTGTCAGCAAAATGCTTCCAGTCAAAGATCAGGACACTTCACACGGGATGGGGCTGGGAATTTGTTAGCAGATTCCAATTCCAGTATCTATCGCCCGTGCCCTGGCAGAGAGAGGGATTAAAAAGAGCAGCATGAATAATATGAACTACAATCATCTGTTGAAGGCTCTGTGTGCTCAAATTCCTGCAAAAAGTAATTAAACTCACAAACTTTGCTCAGTGCTTTGGGGAGTTGCAGTTAATGAACGAACACGTTAATTTATACGGGAGCTTTAAGGCGCTGCAGAGAAAACCCTGAGCAAGAACTGTCCTTCCAACTGTTTGTGTCTGGGCTAGAAAGTTGTGCTGCATGAACAACCAGCAGGAAAACAGGGGTTAGGAGAGGAGCTGGAGGATGAGTTTGGATGAACACCCCTTTAGGACATCCCAGCCTTCCCAGCACAGCTCCCAGTGACACCTTGCAGAGTCCTCTGAGTGAGACCTTGGGGAGAAGCAGCTCTGACCATCTCCCAGTGCATTAAGGCAGCACCCCACTGGCAGGAGAGCTGTGTGCTGGGAACTTAAACTATACAAGTCATTTCTCCTCACTTGAATTAACAAATAAAAACTTCCTTGCAAGGAACTCCAGTAAAAGGCAGATTGCAGCCACTGGATTCCTTAAGTACAGAGCAATTCAGGAAGGAATTACCAGAGACCTGCTCCCTCCATGCCTTCATTTCTAAGATGGTTACCAACTGCAAGTCAAGAAGGGCAAATCTTCAGCCTCAAAAGCCCAAGTGAAGAATGCAGAAGACTCCTTCACTCCACTAATGAAGCCAGGGCTTGTCCTCCACTCTATCCAAGAGCTTTCCTGCACAAACACAGTAGTTGTGGCTGGTTCATCCCACCCTGCATTCCCAGGGCTCCCTCCCAGGGATGCTGCAGAGGCTGCAGAGCAGGGATTTTGTCCAGCTTGCAAGGAACTAATCTGCCCAGCTACAGGAGCTGCCTCCTGCCTGCACATTTGTCTGACACAATTAAGTTGCTTAAAACTAAAATACATTACTGCAAGGCATGCAGCTTTCCAGAGCCTTCTTCCCTCTGGACCTTGCCTGCAGATACAAGAGCTCCTCTTCTCCCAGATCACTGCAATGAACTCCTCATGCTCTCAGTGATAACTTCAGCTTGGGCAGGAATGGATGTGACCTCCAAGCTCCTCCTTCCATGTCACCCTGGACCCAGCTTGGCACTGAGCATCCTCTGAACTACCCACCCAAGAGCTCTGTGGGGGCAGGAGAGCAGGGTTTGTCACCCCCAGCCATCGCTGCCCCAGGTCCTGGGTGTGCTCACACTGCCTGTGAGAAGAAAAGGGAATGGCCAAGTTCAGGCTGCTAGAAAGCCATTTTTTCCTTAGTCCAGAAATCACAGACTAGGTGATAACACACCTGCTTCTAAAACCTGCCAGAGAGATGAGCTGGTGGGGACGGTGACAGCCTCCATCCCTTCATGCAGGTGCATCATGGTATGAGCTGCAGGGCTTGGATCTCTTGGCTGATCTCACTGCAAAATGCAGCTTTTTTTTCCTGTTGTTGCAAAGGCATAACCTGATTTCTTTACACCAGGTGGTAGCTGTGGTGTAACCAGGTCCTTCACTGATGTGTGGAGGGAGCTGCAGCTTTGCCTCCCCACTGAGCCCAGGCAGAGTTACCAAAGCTCAGTCCAGCACAGAACAGCTATGGTAGGAAGTCATCCTTCCTCTCCCTCTCATTTACAGCAGTCACTCTTACACTGGGAAGGAAGACAGAACAAAAGCGTGGAGATGCCAACAGCAACTGTGCAATCAATCCATAATTCAATATTAAAATGCTGGGAAGCACATTGTCCCCCAGCCAGAGACAGAGGAACGCTCTGCATGTCCTGGAAGCAGCAGATGCTCCTCAGATGGCTGCCACAGCTCTTTGGGGTACACACAACCTCTGAGGCAGGTCTTCACCTTTGGGGCAGCACAAACATCAGGCCCAGGTTTCTCTCTGAGTGAGCAGGAGTGATTTTTAAATGGCTCTAATAATTCCCCAAGACAAAAGATGCATTCAAGAGGGGAGTCTATGCACCCACAAGAAGTGGAGGGTGGACCAAAGGAGGTTGTGAGATGTGATGCTCTCCACACAGGGAAGGGCCCACCACGCTTGGCACACAAGCAGCAAGAGGCATTTTAACAACTTTTTTTGTCCTTTTTTTTTTTTTCATGAGGAAGAGAGGGCAAACTAGCATTGGAGGGTTTCAGGCTATTTTATGCTTAAGCCTGTTGAGAAAATCTGGAATGAAAACTTTCATCAGTAACTCCAGCAGGTGCCCAGGGCAGTTCCTTTCAAGATTCAGCTCCTCCAGCCGAGGAGCAAAAGGACAGTTCTATTAACAAAGGCCCCTTTTATCCACAGTGTTAATAAACACTTACTGAAAGTGTTAATCAAAAGAAGCTTTCCAGAGCCTGAGCTCCAACCTCAGTCCATCTCAGCTCATTGCATTTTCAAGCTTGGAGATATCACAGAATGTTCTGAGTTGGAAGACCCCAACATCACAGGATTCATTCCCAATACACATTCCCAATTTCTTTTCTTACTCTAAATAAACACATTTAGATGCCGACTTTTATTCATCACAAACAGCAAAATATTCTTCTTCCTTTCTCACTCCCTTAAAAGGCTGTGCAGAGGAAAGGAGAGGGACTTAAAGGGAAGAAAACCCTTTGACAGCCTGCAGCCAGCAAGTCCTGGTTCTCCCATTGCTCCTGAGCTTGGTTCCAAGTTTAATAAAGGTGTTTTGTCTCCTTGCTTAATAAGTGGAATTACCATAGCAGAAACCCCAGCGGGGGAGAGGGATAGCACGAAGCATGAGTAATCACAACTGGTTCCAGGCAGGTTTTGCCATTTGGGTCCTGTTTCAAGGTTATGATGACATAGCGCTACGGGCCAGTTTGGAGTTACCATAACTCCTGCCAGACTGGGAGTTGTAAGTTACAAGGTGCTGTAAGCAGGGAGAGCTGCTGGGACAGACAGAGCAAGCAAAATGTCATCGGAGCTGGGAAGAGAGGTTTCCTGCTCCGTAAGTTTTATCCCCTCATTTTCAAATGCAGCCTTGTGCTTGCCCTGCTATACTTTGCATGGGACACAACGATGCATCTACCTCCAGGTAACATCAGGGGATTGAAATTCCCTCTCTGAGAACTTGTTTCACACCTTTATCCAGCACCTGCTGAACTGGGTTGCAAATACTGCAGCAAGACAAAACTTGCTGGCAAATCCATGAAGGAGAAGTTGAGCTTTCAAAGAGAGAACTGATATGGGTCAGGACACATCATGGAAAAAGACACTTAGAGAAAGCCATGACTTATCACTGGAAACAGGGAACTGCAGCAGATCCAGTATCATCTGCTGAGGGGGAGCAGCCAGCATGGGGCACCTAAGCTGAACTTCACTTTCCTCCAGCAACTGCAGCAATGGCCTGAATTTAGAGAGCATAAATCCCCTCCTCCAGCACACGGAGCAGGGGCAGAGCCCATCACAGGGGTTTGAGGGCAGCTGCCAGCCCCTGGCTCCCCCTCACCTCAGGTTTGAGCCCCTGAGCCCTGGAGCAGATGAGTGACTCCAATCAGGGCTGCACATCAGCTTTTCATTCCTCTCTCCTTAGTCACCATGACAGACCCAGTCCCAGCTCCTGCCTCAGCCACAAGGTATTACATGTATTTATTTCTAGTAATAGCTCACCTTCCAAAGGGAAATGTTTCCATTAAACAGCACAAGTTCTCAGCAACCACAAACAAACAGTGACTTCAAGCCTAAGCCAATTCTCTGAAACCTTCACAATAAATACCAGGACTGGAGTACAACAATGCAGTAGAGTACAACAGGCAACAGCCCTGTCCCATGGAACACCCAAATCCTCTTTAAACAGGCAAAACCCTTACAAGCATGACAGGAAGGATGGAGGCAGCCAGGCACAAGGGTTTCAGGCATCCTGTGCAGCATGCCTTGTCTCACCCACAGCTTAGGCAGTAAGCTGAGACCAAGTCTGAGCCAAGATGCTAAAACCCAACTGTGATTTGCAGGGCCAGAGTTGAGCCTCCCACCATCACCAAAGGAGAATTGCCCTCAGCAAAGGCAGCACGCTCAGCCTCAGGCTGGAAAAACCAAGATCCCAATCCAAAGAGATGCTCAAAACCACAGAGCTTCCTCTGCAGCCAGTGGGTCAGCTACAAGGGGTTTGTTGACATTTCTATCCTGACCCCATTTCCCCATTTTTGAGGGCTTCATAATGACTGTTTTGGCATTGCAGGAGGAGGAGTGGTGCCTCCTCTTCCACCAGCTCTGCTGCCAATGAGAAACCCTGCAAAAAGTGGATCTGAGTCCCATCTGCAAAGACACATCCAAATTCCTACTGAACCCAGGGAATGCAGGTACCTGAGACAACCCTGAAGCTCTGCTCTGATGTGGTCAACAGTGCACCCACTGTCAAATATATTACCTGGTATTACATATATACAGGTGGGAGAGTATCAGCTCTAAGACAAGGACCATCTACCCCATGTATACACATGACAGTGGACACAAGGGAACCCCTGGGAGGGATCACAAAGTGATAGGTGGTGGAGCAGAGAGAGGAGAGCATCAACTCCCCAGTCCATAGATTTGAACTCACCATCTACTCACCTCCTGGACAGCTTTTAAGGGGTTTGTAACCAAAAATCAGAGATAACCACTGCTCCAGGCACCCCCTGACACCAAACTGGGGTGCTGGGAGGAAAGGCCCTCTCCTGGGCATGGCAGGATTGTCATTTGACCATCCTAACCCAGAGCTTGCCTTCTTCTGCAGGGAAGTCAGTAGCACCCTTATAACCCACCGTTCCTCCAGTCCATTGCTTGTTTGTTTTTCATTTTAAATGAATTAGACATGTACAAAATCCTCCCTTGAAAAGCAACAACCAAGATGCAAAAAGGATGGGAAGATCCAACTGGAAGGCGTCAGCACTAATCCACGTCAAGGGGCACACTGTCAACAACTCACTGTAAACTTCCAGGAGGAAAAAAATGCTCAGAACAAAACAGTTAAGACCAGCTAAGAATTTGCCATTCATTATCTGGAGTCAAACTTGGATTTCTCAACAACACAGCTAAGCCAAAGCAAGCACATTAATAAAGAACATCTTTTACAGGGAGCGACACACCAGGCGTGCAGCCTGCCCTTGAAGGGAGAAAGGCTGGAGGCAGGTGGAGGCTCTGTTTGCTTTTCTCTGATAACAGGTATTTAGTTTTCTACGTCACTTCGCTTTATCGTGGCCTGAAACGCGGCCGAGCAGCCCAGCTCCACCTCCCCATCTGCTCCCCGTGCCAGCTGGCCCTGCAGCCCAGGGGATGCTGGGCAAGCCCTGGCAATGCCACGCAGCCCATCAGCTCCCCAGACACAAACAGGGACCCCCAGCCCTGCCCAGGAACGGGGGGGCACTGCTGGAAAACCCCACAGGACAGATCTTAAGGCAGTTGTTCAAAGGAAGGGAGTGCTGGAAGATGGGATGGCTGCCCTCACATCCAAGTCAACTGGGGAGCTAGAAAACAAGGAAAATCCCCCCCAAATACTTCCTTGAGTACTGGGACCAGGACAAAAAAACCAACAGAAAACCAGTGGCCTTGGCAGGGAAGGGCAGAGCACAAGCTGGGGAGGCTCCGAAAACATCGCCTGTGCTGGCAGCGAGTGAGCAAACACCCAGCCCAGGCAGGAGCCGACAGGTCGCTGTGCTCCACTTCAGTTCCAATAACCCTTTAGCTTTGATAAACAACCAGGAGCAGATCCTCCACAAGCTCAGGATATCCTGGGGTCCTCACTGCACCCCAGCCCAGCTCCCCACAGCCCTCAGGCTGCAGATTCAGTGGGAAGGGGTGTATGGAAATACCCCCCTCACCCCCACCCAGCCACGCTGTTGCACAAGGCTCCCTGTGCTTTCCCCATCCAGCAACACTCCAAACAAAAGGCACCACAGAGGTTGGGTGGCTCTGCCCCATTACTCACACATCTGCCATTGAGACATGTTTTGGGAGGCAGTTCGGTTTGTAGGAGCCACATCCAAAAATTCTGCCTGTTTGCTCAGTGTCCAGCATGGTGCATCCCTTCCAATATTCCCCCCCATGTAACTGCTGAGGTGAGCATGTCTCTATTTTGGGACAGAGAAAAGAACACCCTAAAAACCAATCTCTAATGTTGGCTTTGTTCTGGTGATAAAAGACAAGAGTTTTAGCAAGCAGAAAAGTATATATATATATATTACAATATATATGTATATCTATGTATCTTTTTTGAAACAGAAGGAAGAAGGAAAATCAAATATCATTGAAGTTTTCATGGCCCAAGGTGCTTTGAAAAATCTGGAGAGAAGGAACAGAACATCAAGTATGAACTGTTTTCAATGGAAAAGCCCATTAAAGGAAAAGGGATCTTTTGCAGAAAGATATATATTTTGCTGACTTTGAAAAAAAGGCCTGTACAGAGGAGGGGAAAAAAGATTTCATTTAAATGTTTTCAACTAGCATTTCTTTAGCACCTTTACAGTGCTGCTCATGAAAGCATCCTCACAAACTGCTGGAACACGGTGTACCCAGGGAGAAGGAGGGCCTGACCATGTGCCAGGTGCAGGCAGGGGTTTGGAGACAACCCTTGCCTGTACCATGAAAATGAGCAGGTATTACAAAAGACAGAGGGGAAAATATATATTTTAAAAAATAATCAATTTCCTCTGCTCCATTTTGCCCCTGGGGAGGGGGAAATGCTGATCCTCCAGCTCACAGATGGTTCATCTGGAACAACCTCTCAGTTTCCACCCCACTGGCCACGTCAAGTGATGGGGAAGGATTTTGGAGGAGGGATGAAGGACCTCAGGCTCCCTCTCCTCAACGTCAGCACCAGCAGCACTGCACATGCTGTGCATGCCATGGGATGCACCACGGGATGTGGTGGGTATTTCCTGGGATGAAACATCACCTTTGCCCTCTAATCCCTCCCCAACCACGACCACATCTCACACCACAGAGGAGGAAGCTGTGGGTCAGGCACAAACCTCCTCGGCAATTAAAGTCATCTTCTTAATATCCACCAGTCCCAGCCATCCTGTGACAGCCACAGAAAATATTAATTACACCCTTTCCAATTCAGATCAGTTTCTTTCTCATTCAGGTGTTGCTGGACCTGAGCCACAGCCGAGCTGGTATAAGCAGTTGCACATAAGGGAAGATGGAGCATCACCTAAAAGGTTGTTGTTCCATCTTGTATCTCCCTGAAATTTCACACAACTGCACACACAGCAATGAATTTAGAGTAATGCCACCAATGAAACGCTCAAATTAATAGCTATAAAGTGTAAGTGCTCCACGTGGCAGCAACAGAGTCATGCTGGGGAAAACGACCTGTGAAAGCTTAAAAACCAGCACACGATGAGACCACTGGGAGGAAAAAAAAAAAAAAGGCAACAAAACAAACAGTCCATTCCAATCTCTTTTTCATAAAGAGCCAAAATGAACCCAGGAACACATCAGAGAATAATCATTTAGCACAGATCAAACAGGAGAACTAGCATATTAAAAATACATGCAGCATTAATCAGCTACGCAGAGTTATGTGCCATCATTTCCATAAATAATACAGGATCAAAGCAGCCCAAGCAGCACTATCAGTTAATATAGTCAGGCAGTCAGTCAAAAGAGAGGAAAGCTGCCTGAAAACTGTGGCTGTATAATTCACCAGGAATAAAGCAGATTCATCTGAGAAGTGGCACAACCAGTTAAACGGGTAAAGGTTACCAGCACCCTCATCACTACAGGGAGGTGATGCCACAAAGGAATTAAAAAAAAAATATTAAAAAATAAAGGGTTAATGCAGCTTAAAAACACATTTTTTAAAAAAAAAGCTTGGGGAATATCAATGTATTTTGTCTAGTGGTAACCCCATGAAGAGCCAAGGTGTGGGGGAAAGGTGGGAGGACCAATCCTGCTGGGAGCATCCCCAGTGGCTGGAGCAGGGGTGAACCATGGGGTGCAGCCTACCCAGAGCCCCTACCCAGGGTCAGGGCAGTGCCAAGGGGCTCCCCCTTGCCCAGGAGAAACCACCCCTTACAGAAACAATCCGTCCTGCTCAGGGTGAAGGCACAGCACCAATGGCCTTTAAACATCCACCCATCCATGCATAGAAAATGCCTGTGTCATTAAGCCTTTCGCTGAAAGGCTGCAGAGCCATTTAGCTGCCTGATTTTTAAAACAGGCATGTGGAGCAGCTCGAGCTATAAATAGCAGGGATGGTTGCCTTGTCATGTGTCTGGGGGCTTATTTATAAGGACAGGGGGCAACTGAATCAAAAATGGTTAAAAAAAAAAAAAGGCATCTTCAGTTTCTCTGCTTTAAGGCCAAGATGCCAGAAGGCAAAAAAAAACCTTCGAGGTTTTGCTTTTTTCTTTTTCCAGGAGAAAAGCGAACCCCCATCGCTCATGCTCAGACTCTGAATCGGTTACATTTACAAGGCAAATTGTAATTCATCCAGCAGGTGTTCAGAAATAAAAAAATAAAAAAAAAATCCTCCTTTAAGCAGCACAAGACCAAACGAAGGCTTCGCATTAGTTCATGCAGCTCTGGGGAAGCTCCTCATCCACTGAAATAGGACCCGTGTGTGTGAAGCAGGAGCAGAGACCTCAAAAACCTGTTCCAGAGAGGGGAATAAAAGCCCTGAAGGGCTGGAGCGGAGCTGTTGCCAAACACGAGGGTTGGCAGCCTGTATGGCATCACTGCTGCTGCATCTCGGGTGAGGGGTGACGAAGGGCCAGAGGAATTCTGCATGGGAAGATCCGGGATGAGCAGCAGCCAGAGGAGGAATTCAGCCTCCAACAAAAGAGCCGCTCTGGGCAGCTCCAATGGTCCCCAGGCGATCAGTGCCCCGGCAGAGCGTTTGGAGGGTCTATTCTTCGCAGGCAGCAAGGCACAATCCCGGGAAACCACGCGGATCCAGCATCCCCCTCCCTGTTCCCTGCCCTTATTAAATCGCTGGAGAAGACAAGGGGAGACAGCCAAGCTGCTCCCAGCCCCTCAGCACCAGGACACCAGCCAGCTGGGATGCAGGAGAAGCTGGACCACTTTTCCAGCATCCCTCACTGTGAAGAATCAGGGAGAGGAGCCATGGGGGAACAAGTGACCCCATCAGAAGAGGTGACAGCCACCACTGCTCTTCCAGGAAAAAGAGTTGTGGAGAAGCCAGGACCAGCACCATTGGGAAGCTTCCTAGTGAATAAGGAGGGAAATGTCCTGCCAGACAAATGAGGTTCAATTATTCCGAGTCCAGAATATCTTGTTGGAAATGCTTCCAGACTGACAAGCTCTAATCCAATAAAAGACCCTTCCAGACAAGCCCTGCTGGGATTTTGGGAGATTTTTCCCCTGGCAGGGACCCAGCAGTCCCCAACCCCACACTGGGATTTAGCCCCAAGTACAACAAGCACATCAATCTTATAGGACAGCCTCAAGGCACAGGACTCTTGACCCTACTGGAAGCTCAAGCAGAAGAAAAGCAAGAACAACCATTTCATTTCAGTCTGACAGAACCCAAAAGTCAAATTAAAAAAAAAAAAAAAGGAAAATAATTTCCTGTGAAACAGAAATCTGGTTTTTAGCCAGTCTAATGAGACTGAATTGCAACTGGTTCTATTCTCCTGGGGTGCTGGAGACACACGACCCCCCAAGGCAGGGCAGATGGCTGGACTACAATCTAGCCTTTAGCTCATAAAACATACTAATATCCCCAACCAATTATAAAGTGCCAGACTCTGCCCCTCTGGCCCCTGCTCCCACTGAGCAATGCCTCACTGCACAAGGCAGCCCTGTTGAGCTCAGACGTGCAGCACCTGCCAGGGCAACAAAGCCTGTGGCTTTCCAGGACCTCTGAAGAAGTCTGAACCCTTGCTCCATCCTCATCTCAGAGCCTGGAGAAGTCTCAGGTGCACTCAAGGTGCTGAACAACAATCCAGCTCCTTAACATGATTTTTTTGTTTTAAGTTCTTGTCAGAGGTGAAGCAGAAGGAGCCTTCCCATCCAGCCAGAGGGCTGTAGGAGAAATCCCTGCCTTGGCATGAGTTTATTCCCAATGCTGGCAGATGCATCACACCACTGAGATCTTGGAAGCACCAGTGAGCACCTCAGATCTGCAGCAGCGCTTCCTGACAGTCAGCTGGCATCAGCTCCACAAATGTGAGTGGCACACAGTGCCTCAGCCCTGGGTATTTATAGGCCATGGGCTCTCATCAAAAACCTCTGAAATCTTTCCCCTGACTCCAGCAGACTCGCATCCGGGCCCTCTGCTCCTCAGGGACAGCTTGTTCTGTGTTTCTCTGCCCACAGCCACAGGGTGTGGGATGTCCTGAATGTCCCTGTCCTCGTGCTGCTCACCCACAGGCAGCTGGTGAGGACAGACTCGGGGACAGGCTCGATGCCCACCATCACCACCACTCAGCTGGGCAGATCCCAGGATGCTGCAGACACTTCCAAGGCTCTACTGGAGCAGCACAAGGACCATGGCCACCTCCAGGATGGGGTCATTCACCCCCTGAGGTTCCATCTCGGTGTAGCCCACGAGAAGAGCTCTGCTGCCAGCCCAGCACCATCACTCCATAACCACAGTGGTCCTGTCTCCTCTGGCACAGCCAGGCAGTCGACAGAATTGAGGCCAAGGTGCCTCTCTGGGAACTGGCAGCACCAGGGGGATACTCCAAGGGCAAAAACCAGAGAGCAGTGAGCAGGAAGCCCATCCCACACTCAGCCACACATTTCCCAGCTGTTTGGACAGGCACAACCTTTGCACCCCATGCAAACCTCAGTCAGTGTTGCAAGAGTTCCCCTGATCACACTGCAGCACTGCCCCAGCTATGCCAGCCACCCTCACAGAGCCCAGAGGACACCTGGCATCAAAAAAGAGACTGGGATATCTCCTGCCCACCACACCACTTCAACCAAACTACCTTATTCAGTGCTCCAGCACCTTTGCCTCCCCACAGGCTGGTATTTGGGTATTGCCAAGAGCAGCCAATTAACATTGCCACACAGTGTCAGTGCCATTTTACAGATGGCATTTTCCAAGTGGCAACTCAGTGATGTGATGTCTGAATCGCAGCTATCATTTAAAATAAAACTAAAAAAAAAGGCAAAAACCCAGCAGAGAGAAGCTAACAAACAAGACCTTGGATGCTCCATGGATCCTCACAGAAATATCCTAATATTCATGAGCATCGCTAAGTCCCAGAATCTCAAAATCTTGAGTCAGGACAGTTGGATGCTTGTGAAACAGGAATGACTCAGATGGGAGCGTGGAGGCAGGGAGTGACATTTTCTGCTGTGGGCAACATCACTTTATTTTAAGCTCAAAGATACAAACCTCACAATTTATTACTTGATTGAGAAAAGGCATTCTCTGCCCTGGCTGCTCCCATACTTCATCCTAAGGAACAAGACCATCCGCCTTATCCTCAGCCTTCACATCCATAACTTCATTTCCATTTCCTTAAATAAATTTAAATCCTGCTGACACCTTGAACACAAGTTATCTCAGTAAACACATTGAACACAATCCCAAGCCCCCGAACGAGCAAAGCTTAAGCTGTCTTCCCAAGCAATGAGCAGAAGGAGAGCTCCAGCTCAGCCCCCCTGGCTGCCCCAGCTCATCCCCCACAGGGTCAAAGGCAGAGCAGGGGCATTCAGGCAGGTACTTGGATGGACCCATACATGGGTGGGAAGACCTCTACCAAAGGGTGTAATGGCTCAGTGGGACAAGAGTTGTCGTCACCCAGAGCTATAAAAGGGACCAGCACTGGCACAATGTCCTGAAACTGCCTTCAGCAAGCTGACTGTTTCTGCCCTACCAGGATTTGAGAGCTCCTAACCCAGCAAGGAGCACAGTCCCAGCATGGCAGGGACTGGCTGCTGATGGCTTCATGGCTTGGACCAAAGTCTTTTTCCCACAACAATGCTGTGGGGAACACCTCCCACTACACCTTGTACAAGAACAGGGTGCACGGCGCTTTCTCCATGTATGTACACAAAAGCAAAACCCTCCAGCTGGATGATGAAGAGCTGAAGCCAGAACTCACCAGTCCCTGCACCCAGGTCACCCCCAACGCCCCCAGGGATTTGCCAGGCTCCTCTTTACAAGCTAAACCCATCAGTTAATCCCACCCAAAGCCACAGCCACTGAGGGGGCTCTGGCTGCACTTCTTCCACCTGAGCTGCAGCACCTCAGCAAGATGTGGCCCCATGCCAGGGGCTGGAGACCCATCAGACATCACTGCACACCCTGACTCAGCTTTCACACATTTCCGTAGCAGCCTGTGACACCTTCCCGTGGTTAACTGCTCTGAGCCATTGGGTGGCTGCATTTCCTGCCCTGTGGCTGCAGCAGAAATTGTTGTCCCCTCTCAAGGTGCAGAAGTGAGGAGTCAGACCCAGCATCACCTCTGGGACCTGGTGACCCTGCATGGCAGGTGGAGCACAACAAAAAGCCCAGGGAGGAGAGAAAGCAATGGCTCTCAGCATCTGAAGCATTTAGTACAGTCTAAAGATGCTTAAACCCAAGGTTTGGGTGCAACTCCTGTGCTGACCCAGCACAGCATGGAAACAGTGAGGCTGTGAGAGGAGGTTTGGGCTTTTCAGCCCGTCCACAGAGCTGAGAGACAGAACAAAATGTCCTTCAAAGAGACCCATATTGTTCAACAACATCCCATAGAAATAGGTGGAATAGAGCAGTTTTGTTCTTCAGGCAGGCAAAATCCAACCAGGACTACACTGGGCACAGCAGTCACATCTCTGCTCCAACAAAAGCATCCACTCTAGCAGCAGTCACCCCCAAAACAGCTTCCCCAGCAAAGCTCCAGCTTCTGCTTAAAACAAGACTACTGTGGATAAAAGGAAGAGGCAGAGTCTCCACGGCGGGTGTTGGAGGCTTTGGTGATAAGGCAGGGGATAGTTCTAAGCTTGTCTCCACAAACATGAGGATTAGCCATTTACTTCTCTTAAAAACAAAATCCGGGATTTTAACATGATCACAGGCTTGGGAAGAAAAATAAACATCGTGAAACTGGGAAAGGGAAGAAAAGGAGAGCAGAGCAAACAGGCAGCTCAGTGAAAGCAGAAGTGCTTCTTAAATTGGAATGAGAAATGAATTGAAGTCAGACTTGAAATCCTGGTAGTGCTGAACAACACTAACAGTGAGGACTCTCACACCATCAGTGATAACACCATGGGCATTAAGGGAAGGCGTTCTAATAATGTGTATGAGAAAAGGCCCATTTGTTTCATGCAACAGAGCACATAATGCATTAATTACCTATTGAATCGGAAAAAGTAATGTTGAAAACATGCTTGAATTAAAGCAAAAGGAGGGTTTCAGCTAAACCCATTATGTTCACTGGCTTTGCTGTACCTTCCATGCTCACTGCCCTTTCAGAGCAAATCTCTGCCCAGGACTCCAGTGTCACAGCAGTCCGGGCAGCACAGAGAAACCCCACAAACCCCATGGAGACCAGCTCCCACACAGACCCCAGCTGTACACCCACCCACAGCACCCCCATAAGCTCCCACACGGGATGCTGCTCCCCCAGGGGCACAGCAGCAATCCTTCATCAGCCAGGACTAATCTCAACCTGTCATCCTCAGGACTAACAAACTGGCCTCTTGGAGAAGACATGATCTGCCCGTGCATTCCTACCCTGGCCACCACCGCAGCATAAAGGCACCAGAGAGCAATTTTGAGATCAAGCAGCTGTAGCCATTAATAATTAGCACTTTAAAACTTCAAAGGGTGATGCTGGCCTTCACAATACAAGCTCAGCACAACCAGGGATGGCAGGGAGCAGTGCTCATCCTCAGTTCTCACATTTACCAGGTGAGAACTGAAATACAGGGGTGAGGGTGGCCCGTGGCATCACAGGGATTGGACACAAAATCCCCCCAACTTGCATCCCTGACAGCTCCTATGGCAGAAGACAAAGGATGTTGTGTGAGTATCCCACATGGACATCTGCAACATACTGATGGAAAACAACACAGGAGGTCAGAGAGGAAAATGTGCTCAAGGAAGCTGGCACCCAGAGGGTCACACTGCACGTGCCAGTGAGTTGTTCAGTCAACTCAGTTTGATCATGGCACAAGAGAGAAAACGGCTTTTGCTTTAAGAACACTCAACCCATCCTACCTTTATCAGCAATTCCTAATCTTAAGCCATTCTGTTTCTTCCAGAAAAAGCAAAGACAGAAACCTCAATGGAAAAGAGTGAATTAAAGTCTGAAAACAAGCAACTCGAGATCTTCAGCTGATTTTATTTCTAGCCAAATAAAACAAGTTGATTAAACCACTTGTTCAGACTGCTAAAGCTACCAGAAGAGCAGAATGCATCTCCCTTTCACATCAGAGGAAGCTCAACACACTTAAACCAAACATCTTCCAAGCAAGGAGAAAAAAACAAATACAAAACAGGAAAGGATCAGTGCTATAGTATTTCCATGTGTCTGAACATAAAGCTTTGGAAATGCAGAGTGCAGCCAAGTTCTCTGGTAAAGCAAGTGGACAAAGCTCCATCCACGGGCTCCAGCAGTTTTGTCTACTTAATCTTTAGGTAAACTGGAGTCTCAGCTTTGAAGAGCATCAGTGTTTCCATCTCCCTGGGAGTGACCAGTGCTGTCACTGCGTTACACCCAGCAAGAGCTTGACCTGAGAGCACAGCCATCCTGTCCACCCTTTACCTCTCCCTTCCTCTCACTCTTAGTCGATAATTCCATTTACTCCCATTGCCGTAGCACCTTCCTCAGCTCTGTATAAGCCCCTGACCATAACAGGGTCAGGATGAGACCTACTGAGATCCCTCCCAGCAGAGAACCATTGGGTCTTTTCTGCCCTCACACGCCCATCAGGTACCAGGGCAGCGTGGGCTCTCCCAGCACCCCCTGAGCTGCAAACACACCTTCCCACACAGGTGGGAACAAGGGCTCCTGCGACACCAAGTCACGGCTAACCCCGCTGTCCCTGCACCTGCAGGGGGGCACCGGGAAGCCTCTGTGCTCATGGAGCAACTCGACCCCCCAAGTCCCACCGGGGGATGCTCAAGGTGAGCGCCCACCCTGCCGGGCACTGCCCCGACACAGCGGTGATGGCAAGGACACATCCTCTCCTCCTGCCCGGGGAGCAGGGCGCACACCGGGACCGAGGATGCTCCGGGCAGCCTGGACCAGCACCTGCCCCGCTGCCCCCCAAACCCACCAGTAACACCAGTGACACCAGTGACACCCCCGGCGCTGCAGGGGCCAGACCCCAGCCCGGGCTGTGAGATGTCCCGGGGGTCTCCCCGCCCGGCGGTCCCTCCTGCAGCCCCCCCGCAGCCGGAGGGGCCGGAGGGGCCGGAGGGGCCGCAGAGCCGGCCGCGCCTTTGTCCGCCCGCCGGGGGATGGAGCGCAGCCCGTCCCGCTCCCCGCCGCGGACACGCGTGGGCCGCTCACCTGCGGGGCCGCCGCCCTCCTCCTCTTCCTCCTTCTCCTCTTCTTCCTCCTCCGCCACCGCCTCCTCCTCCCCCTCCTCCTCCTCCTGCTGCTGCTGCTGCTCCCGCACCTCCTGGGGCCGTGCGGGCGGTGCGGGGCTGGTGCTGCCGGGGCCGGGGCCGCTCTCGGCGGGGCCGCCGCTGCCGCTGCCGGGCTCGGCGGGCGGCACGGAGCGGGGGGGCAGCGCCGAGGCGGCGGCGGCGACAGCCAGGAGGGCGGCCAGGAGGGCGGCGAGGCACAGCAGGGCGAGCGCGGAGCTCGGCCGGCGCCTCATGGTGCGGCGCGGGGCTCCGCCATCCACTCATTCATTTGACGCGGGGCCCGCACCGAGGGGACGGGGGGGGCCGCACCGAGGGGACCCGCACCGAGGGGACAGGGGGGGCCCGGCAGCGGCGCCTCAGCCGGCCATGCCCCTCGGGCGCTCCCCGCTCCCCGCTCCCCCCGGCTCCTCCCGCCGCCTCAGCCGGCCATGCCCCGCCGCTCCCCTCGGTCCCTCCCGGCTCCTCCCGCCGCCTCAGCCGGCCATGCCCCTCGGCCGCTCCCGCCGCGCCCCGGCTGACAGCGCCGCGCCGGCCCCGCCCCCCCCGCGCCGCCGCGGCCAATCAGCGCCGCGCCCGCCCCACCTGACGGCGCGGCCCAGCCAATCAGAGCGCGCGGAGGGGCGGGGGGCGGGGC
>JAWWEE010000037.1:3611924-3626674 GCA_035221455.1 Xenops minutus | reverse complement strand
CCCCCCCTGTCCTCCCCTGTCCCCCCTGTTCCCCCCTGTCCCCACCTGCCCTGCCCTTTGTGGTGCCACCTGCAGCCCCCCGGCTGTGCCCTCTGGGCTGTGCCCTGGGGACACCGCTGTGGTGGCCTTGGCTAAACCCCCCTGCCCGTCCCCAGCGCGGGGAATTATTTACACTTAGGAATTATTTACGGCATACCCAGCTGGCTCCTGCGTGTGTTGAAGCGAGAGGCGGTGGGGAAAGGATGCTCTGGCCAGCACAGAGGGTGGGCTGGGGGAGCTGGGGGGGCAGCAGCATCCCCACACACCCCATGTGAAAAGGCACAGCATCAGGAGCTCGGTGGCTCTTGGGTGCCCAGCCCTGCCCTGCAGGTGTGTGGCACTGCCAGGTGAGTGTTTGCATCACCTCTGGTTGCTGCAGGAGCCAGGGAATGCTGACAAGTGTCTCGTTGGCATTTTGGACAGCCCCACCTTCACCCGCCACCCAGTCTAGGCTGACAGTCCTTCTCTAGCACAGTATTTAGGGGAAAATGCTGCAAGGGGAACGCTGCCCGGCATAGCTGCTGTGGGATAATTATTCTGCAATCACTCACTGCTCTTCCCCCATACCCATCCCCTTCTCAAGAATAAATGGGACTTTATTCCTGCATAATAATATAATTATTATTCCCCAGCAGCTCCGCTGCGCCATTTCCCCCACGGAGGCAAACCCTTCTGAGATCTGCTTTCCATAATCGCCGTCAGCCTGTCGCTCCCCATGGGACCAGAGGGTCCCTGTGATCAGGGGGAATACAGCTGGCAGGGAGGCACGAGGGGTTGCTGGCCAAGTGTCTCCTCCAGCACTTCACACAAGGTTATTGTCTGTGGGAACGGGAAGAAGAAGCCAAGCAGAGGAACGATTAAGGAAAGAGTTGTCTGGAACAAAGAAATTCCTCAGTTTTAAGTGAGAGCTGTGCAGCCTCAGCAGCCAAAGGATGGACCCTGAGCCCATCTCCTGGCTCAGGGCTGCTCCCCACGAGGGCCTGCACAGCTCAGGCTGCCAGATCTGCTCATCTGGTTCCCAAAATATTACATTCTCCCTATCTGCTTGGCAGGATAGTTAAGCATGTTACAGCTTTTCATCTCTGGATCCTCAGGTGGCCCTGTGCTTTCACCCTCACATAGGAGGGAAACAGGACATTTCTGGAGTAAGACATCCTTGGGCATCCTTATCCCAGCAGGACCCTTAAAAGAGGGCTGGATACCACTTGGACCTGGGATCACAAACAAACTCAGAGGCTCCTTCTGCCCAGATGGAGGATTTCAGTGCTGGCTTATCATGAGAATCATTACAAAGAGCCACAACAATAAAATTTACTGTCTTTACCACACTGTGGGTACACACAACCCAGACCCTTCACGATAATGCCACATCCTGGTGGCAGAAGAGGGGGAAAACACAAGGGTTGAATTCCCACCTTGGTGGAAAACACTGCCAGTCCCCTAGACTATCAATGTGCCCAGCAAGGGCAGGGTCAAAGGCTGGAGAAAGGCTATGGGAGATGCTGGGCAAAGGGGATGGGGGATGCTGGGCAAAGGGGATGGGGGATGCTGGGCAAAGGGGATGGAGGATGCTGGGCAAAGGGGATGGGGGATGCTGGGCATGGAGGATGGTGTGTCCCAGGCCCTGCACAGGGACAGTTCCGCAGGACCTGCCGCTCCCCCTGTTGATGTCAAACAGAGTTGCAAGTGCTCCCTGAGCACCGGCCCCAAACCATCCATCCCTGGCTGAACCCAAAATTTCACGCACCTGGAAAACTGCTGGCTGCTTTCAAGGGCGTTCAGCCAGGGATACCAAGGGCACAGAGCAGACCTGTGCTGGCACCACGCCACCAAAATGTTCACACTTCCTTTCTTTTTACTTTCTCATTTTGCAATAGAAGAAGTGAGAAAAGCACGTCTGAGCAGGATGGATCCCTGAGGAACACGGGGGGCTGACACAGATCCCAGGTCTCATGCAGACAGCCCAGCCTCCATGCCTGCTTCTTTCATAAGTTTTAGAGGAATCGACATCCTCCCCAGAATTGTTCCTATTCCATCAAATCAGCTAGATTTTCTTCCCCAGTGGAAAGTTTCCATCAGATATTTAGCAACCAGCTCTTTCTCTGACCTATTTGCAAGCCCCAAGCCACTCTCCACCACCCACTGCTTGAAAGCTTTGATAATTCAATGAGATGTTAATTCTGACATCCAGCATAACTCTCGATACAAAAACTTCTTCTTTTTTTTTTTAATTATCATTAATTGCAATGCAGGAGTAATGAATCCTCTCCACAGATTTGGCATTCCAAGAACCCAGCAGCATTCTGCTGCACAACTCCCATTAAGTCAATGTGTATTAAGTGGTTTTTGACAGTCCTGTGTGCTCTGGGGTTGGCAGAGCCCAGGAACGAGGCAGCACAACTCTGCCTGGGGACTGAGGCACAAGGCAAAGTCCAGCCTGGTCAACACGTGTAGGTGTCAGCATATGGCTGCTTAAAGATCACTCTGCAAAGGGCACTGTCACCTTTAAGCATGTCAGGATCATCTTTTAGGGCAAAATTCTGCTCCAAATGCACAGGGTTGTTAGTGAGATCCCATGTGCTTTATGAAGACACACAGCCTGTGATTCTGAGTTGTACACGATGCTGGAAGCCTTTTCACCTTCATTTAAGAGCCCAACATAGTGGATTTTTGCAGGACTGGCCCCTGAGCAGGGTGCCCTCCACTCCCTTTGCAGAGCCCTATCAGGCTCTCCCTGACTCAGTACAGGGATATCAATATAATCTTTAGGCTGCACTTACTCTGTATTTTCTTTATTCCCTATACATATTTATCATTTGTTTAAATCATCAATCAAAGACTGGTTGAGAGTTGAAATCCTCAGGAGCATCTCTACAAAACCAGGCACAAGATGCAGGAACTGACTTAATACACAAGCAGAAGCCACAGCTGTATTTTCACTGCTGGAGCCGAGTAAACAGCCTGTGTGTTGGGAGACAAATAATTTTTATAAATTTGCCTGTTTTCGTGACCAGAGCAACATTAGCATCAAGAAGATGACAGAGTGCAGAACTCTGTGTCTCCATCTCTTTCTTCATCTGTTTTAAAAATAAAGCACCTTCCATGTGGTTGCTCTGGAACGGCAGCCCTGCCTGAGCCGAAGCTCACGCATTGCCTACATTTATCCACTGATTTGAATATAAATGAAAGCGAGTGAATTATAAACGGAGCCTGGGGAGTTGTCTCTGCAGGCCTGTGGCTGCTGGTGGAGGCTTGGAGCCTCACCTCTGTGTGGGAAGAGCATCTGCAGCACCTTGGATCCTCCCTCCTTCATTGGGTCCAGTTCCCTCATACACTGTGTTCATGAGCTTACCCTTGTACATATCTCTGAAATAATGATGTTGCTTTAAAGGTGAGTACCAGAGATCTCTGTCACCATGGTGCTGAGCCCTGAGCATCCATCCCTCCAGCTCCCTGCAAATCCACCCAGGAGGAGCCTCAGATCCCAGGGCATCCCTTTGCCCTGGCCATGAGCCTCCCCACAGCCTCACACACCTTTCTTATCTGCATAAAGCAACTGCAGCAACGAAACAGTGAACATTTGTTGTCCTTCTTGCAATTTCCCAGACGGTGGAATAGTCCCATCCTCGGCCAAAGGGGCTGCAAAACAGCATGTGCTGCAGCTGCTGCCACTCCTACCAGGAGCACAGACAAACCTGGTGTTGGCACAGGGCTGCTGTTGTCTCAAATAAATGCAGTTAGCAGCCAGATCCCCTACTCTTGCTGTAGGAGGAGCAGGACAAGGTGTGAGGATGTGCCCTGCTAACAGGTCCCAGTTCTGCACCCATTTAAAGAGCAGCTTAACTGAGCACGTCAAGGTCATACAAATGTAAAGCTAAGCTCTTTTTCACATCAAAAATGTCCTACAAATGCAAAAGACCGAATAAATTGGCCAGTGCATGTGTTTATCATTGCTCTCTGAGAGGCTGGATCAGAAGGTCTGAGCAGGGAGGGTCAGGCTCTGCACTGCTGATTCAGATTGCTCAGAAAGTATAATTCCCCTTCCATGTGCAATTGTGGCACTTTCAGATGTGTTTTCATCTCTGAATCCTATTGTCCATCCCAAATTTGCTGGAGAAGGTTTTCTGATGTGTTGTTGGGGAAGGATTGCCTTTGCTGTGTGCCTGGGAGGGCAGCAGCAGGGGAGGGTGCTGTGGGTGCTGCTGGAGCTCAGCATTGCCACTGCCTGCCAAGGCACAGCCCAGGAACCAGAACCTCGCACACGAGGAAGATTAAAATGGAATCAATTTGAGTGGTAATGTCAAAACTAAACTGAGCAATTTGCTGAAATGAAATGCTCTGGAAAAAAATTATCCTCTGAAGGTCAAAATGAATGGTTCAGATTTTTTTCCCATCAATAGTTTCCTACGTGTTCCCACAAAATGGTTTGGTTTCAGGGAAAATGCACTCGCCAATAAAGATCACTTCCACTGAAACCCTTTCTAGCCTTCTTGCTGCCAAAAGAGCTCTGCCTGCAGCCAAGCACCCCACGGATCTGCAAGTGGGGCAGGAGCACTGGGACTGGTCCATGCCTGGGGGTGCAGCCCCACAGCAGGTCTGGCACACAGAGCCTCTCAGCTGACCCACGGAGGTGAGTATGGCTGGAAACAAACCCTCCTGCAGCTGCTCCAGAGTCCCACATGCAGATTTTCCTTCCCATTCCCCTGTCTCACACACTCAGGCTCCATCCCAGAGCAGGACAGGCAGCCCCACACACATTTCCCCACACACCAGACATACACACACTGTCCTTGTTGCATACCCAAACCAATTCTCTCTCCACCATGCACACCTTGTCTCACCCCCAAATCTTTTTTCTTGTCTCCAACACAGCCTGAAACAAACCTCTGCATGTTTCCTCTCCAGTGCAGCCCCCAGCATTGTCCTGGGCCCCTCTGCCCAGCCCCTGGCTCTGGGGACACGGGGACTTTGAGGGGCGTCACTCCATGGCAGGTGCTTTCTGCTCCCCTTTTTGTTTCTGGCTATTTCTGCAAATGTGGGTCACAAAACAGGGACAACCCTGACACCCAGTAGGAGCAGAGGAGCATCCCTTCAAAGGGGATTTAGAAGAGCAGTGTGGGAAGGGTTTCTGTAGTGCTCATCCACAGAAGAGAGCAGCAAATCCTCTCCTCTGATGGCAGATCGTGCAGGCAAGTCCTCGAGTGTGAGACACTGAGCTACCAGGGATTATACAATTCCTTTGAAAAAGGGCTTTTCTTCCAGATCCCTTTTGCAAATCTCCTGCTATTACCCACCCTAAAGCACGGGTAACACTTTCAATCTCTTGCTTTCTGCCACAGACAGATATTTTGCCTTTCACTCATTTTCACTGGGTTTTTTCACTGGGTATTGGAAGGAGGTTACTGCCTGAGACATGCAGTGAGAGGGGATGAGGGACTGGGGCTCTGGCCAAATGAGACAGTTATTCCCACATTACCTAATGTGGGGGACTGACCACACATAGCCAGGTGCTCTTCCCAGAGCCCAGCTTCCTCCCAAAACACTCAAGGTGTTTGATTCTTTCCATGTGTTTGTTTAAATGAATCCCCAGGAGGCTCCAGCAAGGCTGGGGCTCATCCTGGTTCACATCAGGGACTGGTGCTGCAGCAATGCACAGGTCGAGGGGCTGATGGATGCAGCTGGATTTGGGATCAGGCTGGACCACAGCCTAACTGAGCACAGTGTTTGGGACAAGGTGCTGTCAGCATTTGACCATTTCAGCTGCCAAACCCTCTACCCCCTGCACAACTTAGGACAGTCTCGGTGTGAAAAGGGGACAGAAGGTCCTTGATATTCACAGGGGTGAAGGTGAGATGCTGAGCACCTCTTTCAGCTCAGCCAACAAAACAAGACCTATTTGTGCTTCTCCATCAAGTGCTCGTGGCTGAGCTTCTTCACTATGAGGAGAAGCCCTAACCAGGCAGCGCCACATCCCAAAATCCAGCTGTGCCCAACTGCTCGCAGCTGTCGGGAGCGGGTGGGTGTGAGGAGCCTGGGAGCAGGCAGTGGGCTCGGCTGAGCTGGTGGGAACAGGGCCAGGCACGGCAGCAGGAGCGGCAGTGCAGGGGAAGGGGCCTTCCCATTGTCCAGAACAAAGGACCAGATGTGCGCCCAGGGTAGGGAAAATCCCACCCTCCGACAGCCAGAGCTGGCGTTTGCACTTGGCAGGGCCTCAAGGCTGTCATTTGCAGTACGTTCTATGCTGGTGCAGCTAAACCCCCTCTTAAACTGATTTCATTAATTCAGGACAGCCACTCGTCCACCCACCCCCAGAGGGTTATTGTGACAGGTCATACCTGGCCAGCTGATCTGTACCTGCAGGTGTCTGAGTCAAGGGGGTCACTTTTCCTTGTCTCTGGTTTGTTTTCCTTAAAAGCCAATAAGCAAAATTAGCCCCATGGTGGATATTTTTTTCTTTTTTTTTTTCTTCACTAAATCCTTGCTCCTGAGTGAACATTCTTTGTTAGTCCTGCTCAGAAGCCTAGTGGATAAGCCCAGAGATAAGTGCTAGTGCATCTCTTTGGATGCCACTACAATGCTGAGTGTACCCACACCATCATTTTAACCCAATCTCCACATTAAGCCATTTAGTGTTAGCTTGTGCCTTAGCTAACACAAGTCTTTCAGAAAAGCCCCCAGTCTTCATTTTCAGACATAGAGAATGAACAAAACACCATTTTCCTTTGGATTTGTTCCAAAATATTGGACTTGTTGGGGTTTTTTTAAACAATGAAGGTGATTAATTTCCATTTTTACTTCATCTGGCTCTTGCTTCCAGCCACTCGTGGTTTTCCCCCTCTAGATTACAGAACCTGCAATGCCCATTCTTTTCTCCCTGTGAAGGCATTTATACACTGTCATCAAGTCACCTCTCAACCTCATTTTTTAATAATGCAAACAGATGGAGGTTTTTAAGTTCTCCCTCCTGTAAAGCTGTTTCTCCAGTCTTTCAATCATTTTTGTAGCTCTTTTCAACACTCTCCAACACCCTCTCTTAAATGCAGACACCTAAACTGGAAGGAAAATTCCTGAATCAGACTCCCTGGTTCCTTAGAAAGGTTAAGCCCTCTCCCAGCTCCTACTCACTGTTTCCACTCACACACATTCAAGAATCTTATTCAGTCTTTTGGCTAAAACATCACACATTCCCAGGAAGCTTCCATTAAGCTGGTGCTCCACCACAGCCCCACCTCGAGTCCTTACACAGACCCAAAGCACCTCCTTTGCTAAGGCTGGTGCTCCTTCTTCCTTCCTAGGTGCTCCTCACTGAACTGCTCCAATTTCTCATGTATTCAGGCCATAACAGTATCTTTTGGACTTTTACTGTAAATGCCTGCTTTACTAAACACTGGGCACTAAACCACAACCCGGGGAAATGGAGATTTTTCTTGCATCAGGTGTAACAATTTCCCCGTTTTCGCTTTTCTCCCGTTCCCTGCCATCACCACTCCTGGGTTTTGGTGCCCAAGGGTGGCAGGCATCCACCCATGCCTGGGCTAAGGTCTGAAGACCCTTGCAGAGCAGAGAATAGCCAGGTGCCACGTGAGCTCACATTACCTTGACTGTGTGCCAAGCAGCACATTGGCAGTGCTGGGGAGCAGGGCTGGAAGCCAGGGGAGCCTCAGCCTCATGCCACTTTCCCTGGCCAGGTTTCCAAATGGATCAACACCGATAAAAGGGACAGATTTTCAGCACGGGCACCTGGTGGGGCCAGGCTCTTCTGAGCAGCGTAGCTGCCAGAATATTTGAGAAATCCTGGGAGCTCAAATATCTGAAACTCTTCTCCTCCCAGACTTCTCCTTCTCTAGTTCAGCGTTGCAGCTACAGCATAAACACACACTTTTCCATGTGGGAACAACTGTCTGTCAGCATCCTCTGGGCTGCAGCACTGTCGTTTGCAAGCAGCAGTATGGGACAGTTTTAAAGAAATTTAAATAACATGCTGGACAAAAATGCTTCTGCTATCAATTCCCTCCTCTTCAAGCAGCAGGTGATTTCTCTGTGGCAAACACTGCTTTTGTGGGAGGAAGATTACCAGCCGGGATGTTTTTTTTCCCCAAGGGGAAACAGCTACATTTTTGGGAAGCGATGGGAGCCTTGGCCTGGGTGCATGCCGTGGGGAGGGCAGTGCAGGCAGGCGGGGATGCAGCCGCCGGCCGCTGCATGTCAGTGTTGCTCCACGCAGCCCGTCCAGCTGTGCAACATCTGGCGCGCTCCGGAGCCGCTCTGCCCGCACCCAGAGCCCTGCGGCCTGGGGGGAATGCGGCTCTGGGAGGATGTGACAGCACGTCCTGGGCAGAGGGAACGTCCTGTTACTGTGGCATCAGTGGGCAGTGATGTCCGGCTCCTACTGAGGGCTCAGGGGGTGGGAATTGCATCCCGGGTCCCGAAGAAGCTGCGTGGCCAGCAAGCAGACTGTGGCCCTGTGTGGCACGGGCACTTCTCACTCCTTCCTGAGCCCCAAGCAACACACAGCACCCCCCAAAATCCCAGCATAGAGTCTGGCATGGCTACAAGGATAAGGGATTACCTAACATTCCCACTCCTGGTTTCTATAGGGGTAGGTCCACAGAATCACAGAATATCGAGTTGCAAGGGACCCACAAGGATCACTGGCCTTGCACAGGACCATCCCCAAGAGTCACACCATGTGCCTGAGGGCATTGTCCGAATGCATCTTGAGCTCTGGCAGCCTTGGTGCTGTGCCCACTGACATGGGGAGCCTGTTCAATGTCCAGCCACCCTCTGGGGGAAGAACCTCGTTCTAATACCCAACCTAACCCTCCACTGACACAACTTCAGTTCATTCCCTCAGTCCTGTCCCTGTTCATTCAGAAAAGAGAGATCAGAGCCTGCCCCTCCTATTCCTCTCACAAGGAAGGTGTAACTGCAATGAGGTCTCCCCTCAGTCTCCTCCAGGCTGGGCAGATCAAGTGATCTCAGCCCCTCCTCGTGTGCCTTCCCCTCGAGGCCCTTCACAAGGTTCAGAAGTTAAAGCCAGTGTGATACCAGGCAGGCATGCTCTGGCCACTGCCCTTGTTTCCAGTGCTGTGCTGGTGTAACCCCAGGAATGGCAGTGCCAGGACCTGTGGATTCACTGCTGGGCTCTCTGCTCAGAAATTCCAGCCCTGGGCTCTGAAGGAGAGGCCATCCTCTAGATCAGCAATGCTTCTCTGTGCTGCGATTCCTGACCTCCAAAAATGAAAGGGTGAGAGACTTTCCAGCCTTACAAAGAGGTCCAGAGGATTTATGTGACAAAGCTCTCAGAGGTAGCATTTCCCTAATACCTGCCCCCATGGGATCTCTGGTGCCTGCAGGTGAGATCAGCCCAGAGGCATCCCTGGGATGAGCTCTCCAGGAGCAGCCTGGACATTGTGAGACAGCAGCCATCACGCCAGGGGCAATGACAAGGGACACTGTTGTGGATTCAGAGGAATGACCAGGAGCTACCAGATAAATAGCTTTGAGTTTTTTCAAATGTGAGTTTAGTCTTAGCATTAGAGCTTGTTAGATGTCACACTGTCAGCCACACAGACCCTGCTAGAATAGGGTTAATCAGCGTTTTTTTTATTTCAAAACCATTTGCTAGAGCAGTATCCACAACACACTGCTCTGCTCCAGGGAGATGACAGCCCAAATCCTGGCTCACTTCAGCCTGAACCCAACAGGGAACCATCAAGCTGGAGCTGTGAAGGCAACAGAAATTTGTGACCCTGTTCTGGTCGGCCCAAGAGGCTCCATGACCCACGAGGGAGGCACAGGGGCACATTACTCACAGCACAAGTATGAGCACTGGGGAAGGATGGCCGGGCAGGGCTGCACTGCTGAGCCAGAGGTCAAGGCTGAGCCGTGGAGAGCCCCTGGAGATGCTGGGAGAGCCCCCCAGCACATGCAGAGCCCCGTGCATCGCCCAGCACTGGCAGCCCCCAGGACCCCAGAGCCTCATCAGCAACTGCAGGAGGGGCAAGATGGCAGGACATGAACTCTGGGATTGTCTTCCACACCCAGAGCCTCAACGGGCTTGACCTGCTTGAATCCTGCAAGCATCAGCTCTACCCTTAGGAATGACCTTGCAGACTCTCCTATGAGCGCCAGAGAGCAAACAGGAGGCTCCAACCTGACAGCTACTGGAGTACTGGAATGTTTTTGAGGATCAGAACCATATTTTGGCTGCAGTTTGGCTCCCTGTGCTGTCTAAGTTGGATCTGAGCTTCCCCTCCCCAGCTTTGTACTACACAGATGCTTCTGTGCAGCCGTGAGATTTGCTCTAACACAAAGCTGGGAAATATTCCCTCAGCCAGGGAGTTATATAAAGTGCATTCCCTCTGATGCACGATTTCTCCGTGCAAGGAATATCCATGGTGATGGTGCCCACAGCATCTTGCCTGTACCGCCTGGGAACAGCACAAATTCAGCTCTTGGTGCAGGTGCTCGGAAAAGCCACTTCCACAGAGTCACCATTCTGTTGGGCAGTGCAACCGTGGCAAAAAGAAAACATCAAAAGGTCAAGGCCATTTCACAGAAACATCATGTCAGGGACAGAAAGAGAAACACATTGCTCCCACAGAGTCACAACAACCCCTTCCCAAACTTTTGGGATGAGCTATCTTGAGTTTTTCCATTTTGAAACAATTTATAAGATCTAATTTTAGAATATGAAATAAATCATCATGAAAACTAAAATGTTTTTAATTATTAAAATCTGTTTGACCAAGGAATAAATACTGTTTCCAGCCTCTCGCAGAGAATTTTGGAACTTTCCAATGCCCCTCCTGCTCGAAGAAAAATCCTCACCAGATCTCAGATACCCACCTGCTCTGTTGGGCAGGCACAGAGAAGGGGGATGAGCAGAGCCAACACACCATTGTGCTGAAATTCTCTGGCTCTGCTGAGATTTTGCCCTGAGAAAACTGAGATACAATGAAATTCACCCTGGATATGAGAACCAGCACAGGCCACCTGAGCTATTTTATTCTTCAGAGCTCATGAGGCACCAAGGCCTTGGATGGGTGGCAGCACTGCCACTGTCACTGGCTGTTTATGGTCCAAAGAGCAGCAGCATCCTTCTCAAACACACAGGGCCAAAGAGAAATCCCCACTTTCTGCAGGAACAGGCTCCTTCCAGCCCCTTGCAATACATATATTCATTAATTCCCCCACAGCCACAGTCTAGCCACAAGTTTCTGGGCAAATCCAACCTCCCCTGCTAGCAGTCAGTATTTCCAGCACTCCCTTATATATTTTCCTCTGCCACATACAGGATTGCATGTTGTTTTCCAGCTGTTTGGAGCTGTCTCCCTGTGGTTACCTTCTCCTCCTCTGCCCTCCCCTGCGACTCCCACCCCGTTGTTCCCATCCCCATCCCCTGCAAAGAGCCCTGCAGGAAAGAGGCACAAGCCAAACTGCTCCACAGATTTTTTTTTTTTTTTCCTGATCTTCAGAAGCAGAAACTTTTGTTGTTAAATCCCTCAAAAAAAAATAAATAACTGAGTCTTTATAAACTCCATGGGAGGAAAAGTCCAGTTCAAGATCTGACCAAAATCAGGAAGAAGAATGCAGAACTGCATGAGCAGGTTGCTGTGCCCAAAGAGCAAGGGAAGGGGGAAAGGCAGGGGAACACAAAGGGAAATGCCTCATTAAGTCCTCCTGAGGTTATCTGCTTGCTTTAACAGCTATTGCCTCCTGCAAAAGGGTACAATGCATCAGCTTGCAGCCCAGATCATTACAGAGCTATTCCTGCACAGGGACACTTCTGCTGGGGCCTCTCTCAGGGCTGCCTTTGACCAGAGCCACCTGACACTGCCCAGCCCAGCTAATGACCTGTCCCCTGTTATCCTGTCCCTGTTATCCTGTCCCTGTTGGCTGAAATTACCCAGCTTTGTGATCCTGTTCCCCATTGTCTAGGAATGGATCTGAACCTGAGTGGCTGCAGCTCATGGGGGGATATTTTTCTCCTTGCATTTCCCCGAGTCCTTGAGGTTTGCCAGCCAGACTGAGCCCTTTGGATGATAAATCTTGGTATTGGAGAGGGGCGAGTTTTATGGGAATTGAGATGCTCTAGGGAATAAACCCCCCTGGCCAGTCCCCTTGGGGCTGCCAGTGGCCTCCCTCTCTGTTGAGGACGTGACTTCACAGCGTCTCTGCCACTTGGCTGTACCCAGTGGGCACTGAGCACCCTGGCACAGGCTTCCTTCTGTACAGCTGCAGGCAGCTCATTCCTGCAGGGTCTGTCTCTGAGCCTGCTTCTCCTTCTCTCTCAGACAGCTGTTTACATTTTTGTTTGTGTGAATAATCTCAAATATGAAGGCTTTGCTTTTCACCCCATTAGATAATATTAATTACTGTAGGGAGCCAAGTAGCTCGGAAAAAGGGGGGGAAAAAAAACCACTCTGGAAAAGTTGCAGGCCTTGCAAGTATTTAAAGGGCCATCTGCATCTCCTCCAAAACTGCACAGACAAACGAGAGCAGCGGTAGCACATATTTATTCAGTAGACATCATGGCAACATTCCCACTCCTGTCTCAGCCAAGAGCTAGCACCAAAAATGTAAGGCTTGCTGTTCCTCAAGCCCTCCTCTCCATTGGGGATGTAGCAGAGAGGTAGTTTGGATGCATGGCAGGACCCGATTTGGGAAAGGAGTCACCTGGAGCTGTGGCTCAAATGCCAGCTCTGCTCTCTGCCTCCTGCCCCTCAATGCATCTCACCTTGGGGCTGCCCCTTAGAGTTGCTGCATGTCTTCTCCTTGTAGGTTTCCCAACAATATTATGGATTGGCTGGCCACTGGAAAGATGCTTGACTCAAACAAACAAGTTTAATCCTCAGGTGGGCAGGGATGTAAACAGAAACACAGATTTCTGATCCTTTCCTACTGCCCCATATATACAAATTCCCTCTGGACAGCTCTCGCTGGAATTTACCATCCCCACTTCACATCTGGATATAAATATTTGTTAGGCATAATAAGGAAAGACTGAAATCCATCTTAACATGTGCACCGAGACAAGCTGTTTAAGAACAATAATAAATAACAATAAGTTTATTAATAATTCATCCATTTCAAGCAAACATCTCGAGGCAGACATTCCTGCCTATTGTCTCTCTGATATTAAGCAGAGCTGCTGAGGCCTGGCTCTGATTTTTCATTTGGATAGCAGCCAGCAAAGCTTCCAGGTGGATGATGCTGATTTACAGCCCATCTCCGTTCCCTGCTCTATTTACACTGCTTTGTTTAGGGGGTTTTGTGTGAATTACCTTCCAGGGCAGTCATCGCTTTTGAAATATAGGAAGGAAACAGCAGCAGCTGGAGGAAGCCTACAGTGAAATTCAGTCACAAATCTGGTATATTAATTCCTGTTCCATCCCTTTCCTTCCCCAGCACTTGCCTTGGGAAGTCGAGCCTATCCCTGGCATGCTTTTCACAAGAGATATTATACTGCTATAAATGTCAGACATTTGAAGAACAATCCTATCTATTAGCATGTAAAAGAGTATTATTGTCTGCAAGTTCCTAGGTTCAAAGGCATCATTATTCTTGGCAAATTGCTGTCTGCAGCTCCAGATCCCAGAACCAGCTATGGGAGCTGATGGCACATTCTGGAGAGACAGAGGTTCTTATCCAGCCCAAAATACAGTGCTCAACAAAGGGAGAAAATAGGTAGGAGAATGGTACAAATGTCTTCAATACCCTTTTGTTACTCTTTATGTTACTACTAACTTGCCCTTTGAAAATAACCTCTTTTCTTCTCCTCCTAGGCTAAAATGATACTAAAATAAGAGAGACCTTCAAAACATGACCTGAATCATCTGCTGGATGGAGGGTGCCCTGCTTGGTCCCTGGGAAGTGTGAACCAGCCCAGCATCTGGCCTTTGACTTGAGGGAATGGTGCTCTCCCCCACCAGATGTCCTCTGGCTGAAGGTGTCAGATCCCTTCCAGCTGTTTCTCCAGCAGCAATCTGTAGCTGCCTTCTCTCCCCAGCCCTCAGAGGAGCTCAAGGTGGGGTACCACAGAGCTGGGGTGTCCCTAATGTGCTGCAGAGTGCAGGGACAAGGCCTTTGGACTGGGGTTGAAATGGCATCTTGGCACGCTCTGGAGTGCCATGGGCAAATAGTGCTCAATTCCTACAGATACCCATAAAGCTCTAAGCATTTATTAAAGACATGTGAGTCATGCTTTTTCTGGCAGAAAGGAGACTCCACTTCCCTGGCCCAGTAACTCTACAAGGTCTCAGCTCCACTGGGATCTCTGCTCCTGGGCCACCCCCCTGTCCCTGTCCTTTCCTGCAGCCCCATTCCACCCGAGCTTCCATCTGCTTCTTCCCACTCAGCTCCCTCAGCAGAGAGAGGTGTATTTGTGGCTGTTGTGCCCACACTTTAGATTTGAAATTTGACAGTGAGATGCATGAATTGAAGGTAAAATCCTTGCTGTGCAAAGTGTGCTGGTAAACACCCTCATCCAGAGCTGGCACTTGGATGTCTTTGGTGAGAGCTGATGGACAAGGAGAAATCAGAGAATCACAGAAGGGTTTGGGTTGGAAAGGACCTTAAAGATCATCTCATTCCAATCCCCTGCCATGGGCAGGGACACCTTCCACTAGTCCAGGTTGCTCCAAGTCCTGTCCAACCTGGCCTTGGACACTTCCAGGGATGGGGCAGCCACAGCTTCTCTGCCCAAC
>JAWWEE010000037.1:3574181-3611824 GCA_035221455.1 Xenops minutus | reverse complement strand
CGGGGTGTGTGTGTATATATATATATATATATATATATATATATATATATAATGCCTCTATGTAGTGAAATACCAAAAAAATCAGGCCAGCACAGCAAATCACAGAGATTTGGGCAGAGCAGGGTTTCAACACGGGTGGTGGGACTTGAGCCAATGAACATCTCCAGCAGAAAAGAGCTATAACCTCAGTACCACTGAACTTTGATACAAATGGGCTGAAAGACTTTGAGGCAGGACTTGGGGGAAGCCAACACAGAGCAGGTGGTTTGAAACTGTGTTAATAACCCCATTAACAAGGGCTGCAGATTAGACCAAACAACAGCTCATCAGCATTCAGCCCAAAGGCCACGGGCTGTAAGGGAGAGAATAGAGGAACAAGAAGGAGGGGAGATGAAAAGAAAGCTGAGATGGGAAGTGGTTTTAATAATATTGTTTCCTAATTACAGCACGGCACAGAGAGCAGATGAAGTCTGCTTTGACGTTTACAATCCAGCAAAGGATGTGCCACAAGCACAGCGAGTGAGCTGCTCACACGAGGGAGGCAGTGGCAGCACCTGAGTCCCCAGTGTGGGGGAAATAGGTGTCCCAGCACCTGAGCTGGGGCTGCTGCCAGCCCAGGTGAGCTACTGCTGCTGCCCAGCACCCTGCTGGTATTGCTTTTGATGCTACAAAATGCAGTTTGAGGGCTTTTCCTGACCTAGGTGAGAGATGTACCAGTGAGGTTTGCAGGGAAGAGGTGGCATCATCCTCAGGGAAGCTCATGTGTAGGGTGGGGAACATCACCTGGTGTGGACAGACATGTTTGTGCAGCAGCTCTGTGCACTGGGACTGGGAACACCCCTTCAACCATGGCAGATCCATCCTCCCAGCACAGTGGGAACCTGTTGCTTTCTTCATTACATCCTGAAACATTTCTGATGGGAATTCAGCATCATTATCCCACTATGAGAAACCAAACGGAGTTATTGCACAGCCCAGCAGCACAGCTGGGGTTGTGGGGCAGACCCTTGCCCCTGTCCCTGTCACTAGCCACCACCCCACAGCAAACTGAGTGAGGATGGGCACATGTGGGGCCAGTCTGGACCTTCCCCAGCATGTGAGGATGCCCTGAGCCCAGTTCTCCAAGCAGTGTGTGTATGAGAAGAAGACTTCAAACTCCTGAAAAACTTTCCTCCAGCCTAGCGTGGCCTCTGTAAGCCCCCCACCCTCGTTCAGGCTGCACACACAAATGTACAGGATGAGGCACACTAATGCATGTCTTGGTCCCAAGCCAAAATAAACGCCGGCTATAATAACCCTCATGGGAAAGCCAAACAGAGGACCCCTTTGTTAGGGACAACTCGGCATGTTACGCTTCATTTGGGTCAACAGCACTTCCAGCACGAGGCTCAGGGCACCATCTGCTTGATGTGGGCAAGGTGGGCTGAGGCCAGAAAGCAGACAAAAAGGGGAATCTTGGGACAGGGAGATTTGGATGATGCCTCTTGAGTCAGCCTGGCCCATAAAGACTCAAAAAATCTGGGAAGAAGAAATCTAGCAGGTATGTTGGGCCCCTTGTGGTCTCTGCTGGAGGTGATGGTTTGTAGTGGGACAGGGAGCAGCAGTGGTGTCTTCTTTCCCACTCACCTTTTGTGCAGGTGTAGGAAGAGGTCTGGCTTCAGGGTGCCCTGTCTCTGGTTAATCCCTGTTTGAGTCCCTTCAAAAATAGATGCAGAGGAACAACAGCATTGGATGAAACCCTACGGTTCTCTGCTAAGCCCAGTACAAGCTCTGGTCACTGTTGGAATCTTCTTTAGTGGTGTGTAAATGTGACCAAATGACTCAGGGGAAGGTCTGCCCTGACCTGAAGGGACCAGGACAAACAGGATCCCCTGGCCACACCCCAGTACAGACTGGGACCCTGGCCCCCTCCCAATATGAACTGGCAGCTGTAGCCCAAAGCACCCAAGCCTGAGGACTACAGGGAGTGTGCTGATGTTTGGGTTAGTATTAGATATTCCTGCAGGTAATTGGACTCAATGATCCTTATGGATCCCTTTCTGCTGGAGATCATACACAGCCCTGTGATTCCATGATGACCTGTGAGCTCCTGAAAGAGCTGCAGCAGGTGACAGTGGATAGCAGTGTTAACAGAGCCCTGTGCCCCTACCCTGGCACAGGTGCTCATGGTCAGGGTCAGCCCCAGCTGCACATGGTTTGGTGATGAGAAGGGGCTGTGCTGAGGGGGTGGGAGCAGTTCCAGGGGCAGGGATATATCTTTGCTGGAGGGAAAGCTGCTCTTCTTTCTTCTTTGGAGCGTGTGCCAGGTAGAGGAGGTCCTCGCTGTCCCAGGTAAAGCCATGTTATTGTGGTGAAAGGAGCTCTATGTATTTTGGGGAATGGTTGTGTTTTGGGGGTGTGCAATGCAGGGGCTGAGAGTGAGAAAACCTCTGCCCTCAGCCTAGGGGACAGATAAGCACATCTGCTCCAGTGGCATTGCTGAGTGTGGGCTACTAAGGAGGTGACCACCAGCACGTAACAGGCTGGATTTATCCCGGTGGCAAATGGGCTGAGCAGAGAGAGCCCTGAGTGCCACAGGTTCCTGAAACCAGAGTGCCCGGGGTGTTTAATCTCTGAAGGGCAGGAACAGCCTTTCTGGAGCAGATTCACAACAGCTGTAGCTTATTTGATTTCTGGAGAGCGGTCCCTGAGTTTTGCCCACCTGAAGAGGAAGGGGCAGTGGTCCTGGGTGCAGCAGATATCCATATGGGCACACCATGTACAACCATACAACTGTCTGTCTGGTGTGTGTTGGACTTGCTGGGAGAGACTGATTTCTAAATAAATGAAAGGAAGTACAGAGGAGTTGAGCATTATGGGCCTGCAGCTTCAACTCCTGCAAAGTTAATATTGTCTCTCCCTGTAGGGATGAGGCTTCTGGTGTTATCAAAGCAGAAACCCAGGTATGTTTCAGTCCTAGGGGAAACGTAGAGAGTGGTTTGTTTGGTTTTGTTTGGCTTTTCTTGACAGCTTGCTTATGATCTACAGCTATCTGGCAGAGCAGTTCTTAATTTTTTGCTCTTTTTTATGAAGACCAGGGGAGTGACAGTTTTCTGTACCCAGGATGCCAGTGTTGCTGCTTATTGTGGGGGTGTTCTCCATCTCCCCTCTGCAGCCCTGGGAGCAGACAGGAGCTGGGTGAGGGCTCAGGCTTTCCATGTGGTTCTCAGTGGTGTTTATACCCCTGAATCATGATGTTCAATACCGAAGTTGTGGCTCAAAAAGATTGTAATGCTTATACTCATTTAAGAGGAGAAGAAAATGAGAGGGGTTGCTGCTGTTTTCTAGTGAATGTGGCTGTGTGTGGCTCTTTGTTGGCTGGGGCTGGTACATAGGAAATCTGCCTGTGGCTCAGGATTGGGAATGGTGGGCATGAGGATGGGGCTCAGGCCCTGAACTGCAGTGTCCCAGCAGCAGATGGGAGCAGCAGAGCAGTTTGGCATCTGTGGCTGTGCTGGGCTCCACTCTGGCTCTGGGGAATGATGAGTTCTGCTTCCCCTAAGCTTGTAAAATGCTCTGCTAGCCTGGAAAAGGAAGCATTAGGGATGTGCAACTAATTAATTACTAATTAGCTGGTAGATTGTTCGCGGGATGCAGCCAGAGGCTAAGCAGTCCCAGCACAGACCGTGAGAGCACTCTAATCTGTGCAGGTCTGTGTGGTGGGTGCTGAGGAGCTGCTGTGCCTGAAGGGGCACGAGTGGGAAATACCTGCGAGACAAAGAGAAGCATTTTGGGAGTGGGAAGCGAGAACAGATTGTGCTGGGGGCATGACAACAAGGGGATGATCCGGTGCCCTTCAGGAGGAGGGGAGAAGTCAGAAACGGGCTCAAAGCCTCCTTCAGGGGCATCCTGAATCCTCTGGTGGGGATCAGCTTTCCTTGGGGTGCATTAAAGAGAGCCCCTCTCCCCCCGCTGCAGAGAGGGAGGAGCAGGGGCTAATTAGGCAAGAGCCAAGGCCGGTGTGGTAATTAGAGGGGAATTGCCGGCAGCTGAGTCGAGTTAAGCTGAGGGGCAGTTTGGGGTTTCCCAGCTGTTTTGAGTTACCCCAGAGTGAGGTGACCTGGGCAGGGGGCTCCTCGGGCACCTCATTCCAGCCATGGCTGCCCACAGGGGATGGATGTCTGGGGTGAGTGTGAGGGGGCTTTTCTGCTGTGGGAATCGGTGTGGGGGGCTGATGAAGGGCTCAGGTTGAACGGGTGGGGAAGGGGGCAGAGGTGCAGCCCGGTGGATCCAGCACTCTCCTGCCTGGCTCAGGGGGTTGTGGGGAGTTTGCTTCCCCTTGGGAATGCCCATCCCTGTTGTACACCTCTGAGACCAGGTCAGTGGTTGTTGGTGGCACTGAGGGTGGCAGTGGCTTCTGTCACTGCGCTGTTGCCGGTGCCTCTGCTCTCATTAACATGCAGAGCTTCCCTAGTTTGCTTTACTGACAAGAATCCTTGCTGCTGAATGAGAAACACTAAGTTAAATCGACACTGTATTGGTGGTGAAAATGCAAACTTGAGGCATTCTTGAACTTCTTTCTCCCCTCTGCCTGCCCTGCTGGCCCCTCGTTGTGCTGGCACCAGTGGCACGATGGGTGCCCCGTGAGGGGACTGAGCAAGGCTTTCCCAATAGTTATTTTAAACCCCTGGTTGTTGGTGGAGGAGGATGGAGGGCATGGCAGAGTGCCAGGGAGCAGCTGGCATGGCTCCTGTTTGACAGAAATCACCGACCAGGTGGGATTTTGGCTCTGGTTTAACTATATCAGTCCTGAAAATCTGTAACAGTGAAACATGCCCAGCTCCTGCCTTTTCAAGCTGTTTGGCTGCCCTCTGAGGACAGCAGTTGCTTGGGTCCTGGGGGATGTCCTTAGTGCCAGACACGACAATAAAAGGTGTTGCATCAACCCAGAAAGGGTTAATGCTTTTTGGGTTGAGGCTGCTCACTTCGACCCGCACCAGGAGATGTTCCAGCCGGGAGCAGAGTGATGCAGCTTCTTTGGTTTCAACGTGGGAAAGTGATAAGGGGAAGCCTCTTCCAGCCCAGCTAATGATCTGCAGTAATGAGAACTTGGCCCCAATCCGCTCCCCGGGCAGGAATTAAAGCGGCCGGGCGGGGTGGTCCTGCCCCGGCGGGGATGCGCGCCCGGCGCGGAGCATCCTCCGGCCCCGCCGTGACCCTGGGCAAGGGGGCTCTGCGGGATTGAGGGCAGAAGGGGGTCCCGATGGGTGAGCTGAGCCCGCCGGAGGAGGGGGCTGTATGGGGGGACCTGGCAGCAGTGCCACAGGAGCGGTGAGCATCTCACACCAGCGCTGCTCCCGGGGCTGGCGGGACCGCAGCAGCCGTACCTGCCCCCTGCGCTGGTTTGGTTTGCTGTCCTTGGTAGAATTTCAGTGTGTTGGTTTTTCCAGCGAGGCTCTGTGAAGCTGCGGTGGGTGCAAAGCTCGGGAAGGTCCCGGGGATCCGGGAGAAATGTGTCCCTCCATCCGCTGCCTTCCCGTGGCGCAGCATCACCCCGAGCCTGGGGGACGTGGTGGCTCCTGGAAGCTGCCACATCCCTGGCAGGGGATGCGAGGAACCAATTAGTCTCGGTTGGTTGTTTTATTTGTTCCCAGTTCTGGCTGCCATCTCAGTGCCAGGGTGTAGAGGTCCTGCCCGCTGTCTCCTGCCTGCCTGCTCGGGTGAAAGAGCACTGAGCCTTTGTGGTGCCCAGGGCACGGTGGAGCCCTCTGAATGAACTCGGTGAGGTCTGGAGAGTGAAGCTCCAGTCCAAGCATGTGCGTGATGGATTGCGGTGTCTTGTCTGGTTGATCCATGAGTGAAGCTCACAAAAGAACCCCCTGTGTCCCAGTGGATCTCAGTGCTGCATGTGCAAGAGAGGAGCTGCTGTGTGGATCTCTGCACTGTTCAGCTTGTTATGGCACATCTCTTCATGCCTGTCACCCTCCCCTCCTGCGTGGTCAAAGGGAACAGCGCCCAAATCTGGGGAGCAAGAAGTGCCCCAAGGTGGTCAGACCTCAGCCCGCAGCTGTAGCAGCAGGAGAGGGTTTTGAGGGAGGTCATTTTAAGGAAATCACATGCAAACAGATCATCTCCCTTGGCAAACTGTCCGAGGGTTTCTGTAACTTGCAAAACTCGTATGGTATCTGCCAGCAGCTGAGGCACACACGGGTTTTGTCCTTGTGCTTTTACCCTGTGCACTGGAGGTGACAGCAGAGCACTCCTGGCTCCCGTGCACCTCAGGGTTTAAATCTGCTGCTTCTCCCTTTGTGTCCAGACTGCTCAAAACTCGGAGTATTGATGGCTTTTTAAAGTGCTCGGTGGGCTGGCCAAAATATGGATTGGCTCTTTTATCTTACCCATTCAGCAAAATGCGTTTCCATTGATTTTCCTGGGATTGTTGTTTTTCTGAAATTCAAAGTCTAATAGCAGTTCTCGAAGCTGGAGGCAGCTATTAAATCATCTGACTTTGCCTGCACAGGACATGCAGCTCCATCCTCTGGGTTCTGCACTGAGCTGAAGCTCAATTAAAGCAGGTTTCTCTTTGCCTGGAGCCTGTGCTTTTTTGGGGAATGATGACTGCCCTTGTAGGGTTTGCTTGTTTAAGTGTCTCACATCAAACTGTGGCTGTAAATCATAGAATCCTAGAATGGTTTGAGCTGGAAGGGACCTTAAAGATCCGATTACAACCCCTTCCCACATGCAGGGACACCTTGCACTAGACTGGCTTGTTCAGGGTCCTGTCCCATCTGTCTGGGAACACTTACAGGGATGGGCTCAAATGAAATGGGTGGCCTTTGTTGGTTTTAATCCAGTGTCATTGGATTGGTTGGAACTCACAGCAAATGCTTGAGGGAAAATCTTCTGGACCCTTCTGGGAGCAATGAAAGGCAGGAAGGAAGGGGTCAGGTGTGGGATGTGCAGGACCTTCCTGAAGGTTGTCCAGCTCCGTGGTGTGACTGCAATACCAAATACATTCTGGTTATGCCATTGGGGTCCCAGAGTGATTGTAGGTTTCTAGAGAATGCTGGAGAGGTGCAGTGAGCTGTAGATGGATGTGTGGACTTGCTTCAAAGCCTTGTGAACAAGGGTTGCAGGATGTGAAATTCTAAGGCTGTGGTGTCCATGTGGTTTCTGCATGGGTGTTCTGAGCTATAAAAACATGTATTAGAGTAGCAAAGCATAATGAAATCATTTGGGTGTGCCAAAGAAGGGTGCAAGTGTGCCTGCTATCACATGGCTTCCTCAAACATCTGCTGGTGGCCAGTGCTGGGGACAGAACATGGAGTTAGAGACCTTCTGGTCCAGCTTTTTTGCTATTGCTGCAGCGAGTGAGCACAGTTGCAAACCAACAGCCTGTCTGGGGAGAGGATCCCCTGGAAGCACCAGTAAATTTAGAATGAGCTGTTCAATACAGTGCACTGATTGCAGGGGTTTATCACCCAGGAGGGGAGGACTCAGGTCAGGAGCCACTCCCAGCTCTGTGGTCCCAGTGTCCATGATGTCTTGTACAGATGTACTTAACTCACTTCTAGGCAGTTCTGTGAGTTAAACTACTTGCCTAAGTGAGAGGTCTGGGGGAGTGAAACAGCTGCTGGTGTTATTGATCTCCCACCCTGGAACACTTACACCACTCAGTGAAGAGAACAGTATTTCTATTTAAAAACAGATTTTAATTTAAACCAAGACCTGGTTCAATAAAAGATGAAGCATCTTTGTAATGGAAATGATAAAAGTGAAAACAAGTAATCTTTATTTATGGTACAGCTTTTGTTGTTAGTTTGAAAGGATCCAGTGTTTCATAGGATTTATTTGTGGAGGGACAAGAATAACTTTTTGGTTCAGTTCTTGGCCAAAGCAGAGTTTTTGATTTGTGTTTTCTTTTCAGTTGTGTATTTTCTGGTTGGTGTTTTTTTAAAACAAACTTTCAAACGGTTTTTGGCTTGAGTTTTTACTGGAAATCCAATCCTCTTACACACAGAATTTTTTTTAATTGTTTCTATGAAAAGCAGCTTTGAGTGGAAGGATGTTCTGAGCTGCAGGACATGTACAGCTCGGCACAGCCGACTTAGTGTGGAGATTGACGGCTGCTTTGGAGGGGTCTGAGGAGGTACCTAAGGGAAAAAAATACCTTGATATATGGATATGATGTGGAGCTCTGAGCTGCCAGCTGGGAGGGAAATACTGACAACTGCGGCAATGTCTGGCTTGAGCTTCACCACGAGAGGGCAACGCGAGGCCACAAATCCTCAGCTGGGAGAAGATGTAGGAGCACCGGGAGAGGATGAGAGATGAGGGGAAAAGGTCCCCACCACCTCCCTGTACAGAGCAGGGATGGCTGGGGCAGCGTGTTCTGGGGTGTTCATGCAGCAGGCGTGATTGCAGGTGGTTTTCTCAACGGGGAGCAATTGGTTGGCGTGTGTTAAATGTTGTTCTGTTTATTAAATGCTGTGCTTACAAAGGACAGCAGAGCTGAGGAAGGGTCTGGAGCACAAGTCTTGTGAATAGTGGCTAAAGAAACTAGTTGTGTAGTTGGGAGAAAATGAGGCTGAGTGAGGATCTTCTTGCTTGCTACGACTGCCTGAAAGGAGGTTGTAGAGAGTAGGGAGTTGGACTCTTCCCCAGAGTAACAAGCAATTGGATAAGGGGAAATGGCCTTGAGTTGTGCTGGGGTGGAGGTTTAGATGGCACATTACAGAAAATTATTTCACTGAAAAGGTGTTCAGGCATTGCAACAGGCTGCCCAGGGGAGGGGTGGAATTGCCATCCCTGGAAGTGTTCAAAAAGCTTCCAGATGTGGCACATTTGGGACATGGCTTAGTAGTGGATGTGGCACTGTTGGATTAACATTTGGACAGGAAGGTCTTGGTGCTTTTGGAGTGCCAGGGAAGCCACATCATTGGCACCTGAGAGCCCAAGGACTTGATGGTTTTTGAACCTAAATGGAAACCTATGCTCTATGAATTCCAATCTCTAATTCTATGAAATTCCTGCCAGTTTCTTCTCAGTTTTGTGGATGAAGGCAGTGGTCACTGATACTGGTGTAGGTTAGTTCTGTCAGATTCTGCCTTGTTTGCCAGCATCCAAAGCTGCAAAGTGGATGAAATAAAAGGTGTGAAATGCGTGTCCTAGAAGAATTTGGGTGCTGTTCCTGCAGGTCTTAGAGGAAGTTTCTGTGTTCTGTTCTCTCCAGAAGATATAAAGGCAGCAGCCCAATACCAGCCTACAGCCCACCTTGCCCAAATCCCATCACAGTATTGGAAAACACAGGCATTTGGTCAAAGCCCTCCCTGGGAAGGGTGGCCAAACACTGAAGTGAAGCCTGGAGACATGATGGAACATCCCAAGCTGCTTGGTGCTGAGTGGAGTTGGATGCCACACCTTGCTGTCCTGGTGGCATCTGCTGCTTTGTGACACCCTCCTCCTGTCGCACTTGGAGGGCAGGGGATGCAGCAGAATACTGAGCTGAAATTAAGCATGAAGTAATAACTCCCAGCTCAGCAGTGGCCATGTGAGTGAAAATGACCCTGTGGAACCAGGTTTTAAACTCTTCTGACATCACTCTGGAAATGGGTGGAGTAGGCTGAAAATGCCTTAAAATGGATTTAAAATGGTTGGATTTTCAGATTGGAGGGGTTAGAAAAAGTGATGTCTGCTTGTGAAGGGATGAGCAATCCATATGCAACAGCCACGCTCCTGCTGGGAAGGGAATTCCCTACTGGGAGGTGATTGCAGCCCAGTAGCCCCTGGTCACGCTGGCTGAGCTGTGCCAGGGCTGCTGCTTTCATGACCTGACTCAGAACAAGGGCCTGTTTAAACAGTAGCAGGAGCTCAGTTAAAGAGGAGACACTCTCAATTTCAAAGTACGTAATGGCAGGAAAAATAACCCGTGATGAGTTAAAGAACTGACTCAGGCCAGCAAAGGCCAGTCCTGAAATAGACCTCGAATGGGGCTTGTTGAAAATGCTTCCATCAGAACAGTTTCCTGATGGAGAATTTGGCATTTCTGCTCAACGAAATCTTTCAAGAAAAGCATCTGCTTCTGTGGAAAAATTCATCTTTTTGGGTTGGAAAAATGGAGCATGTGAAAACTGAAATCTCTGAAGTCCAGCGGTGTGCTGTGCCAGTTTTCAGACAGACTCCACCTCTGTGTTGAGCTTTGCTTCTCACTCCTGTGCTCCCTGCTCATCTTCACAGGAGGGAAACCCCCCCTAATTATTGCATCTACCCCTCCCCATCTCCCTGCTTTTCTTAGTAACTGCCATGACAGGATTAAAGCCTCCCCCTTGGTGAGGAAGACTGGAAGGTCAGATTTTGGAGCAGTGTGTGTGGCAGCTCCCCCGGGACACCAAACATGCTCTGCTGCCTCCATTCCTGGTCCCTTCCTACATGGGCTTCTGGGAAACTCATCTCCATCCCAAGCTGATGTTTCATGCATCCTGGGAGGTGACTGTGACTGGACAGCCAGGAAAGACAACTCATTCTACTGCGCTTGTTTGTGACTTTACTGAATCATTTTGCAGCAAATGTTTTATTTTCCAGGTGGTTTTGTATCTCCTTCCTCGTTTCTGTTCCCATCCCTGGGCACCTAATTCCTGATGCAAATTTAACTTAGCAGGTGGGCAAGTTGCCTACCCTGGTCCACACAACAGGGTCAGAGTTGGTCCCAGGACCTGTTTGTTGAGTCAGGATGAGTCACCTTGGACTTTACTGCATTTTCCTTCAGCAGCAGTGGGAACTTGCTCTTCAAAAAAAAATACTCATGAAAATGAGAAAGTGTGGGAAGGAGCAGCATTGCTGGGTAAGAGTGCAGAGGGAGACCTGAGATCGGGTGTTGAGGAGGGCTCAGAATAATCCTCTGCTCTATGAGTAAGAACACTTACAGTGCCTCAGACAACCGTGATGAAAGGGAAGATGAGATGTAATAAAAACAACTTAAGCACATTAATCATCTAAAACCTGTTAACTGTGCCACTGCCCTTCCCAGCAGGACTTGTGCTCCTTGCTATTGAAAGCTGAGGCTGCTCTGGGGGCAAGGGTTGAGCTCCAGCACCAGTGTTTGCTGTGTTTGGCAGTTCCTGTGTTTCCCAAGGGATCTTCTGCTGGTGTGTTGAGCTGGAAAAACCACAGGCTGTGGGATGCTTCGTTTCTAATGGCACTTCTGCTTCTGTCTGCAACTGGGCCCAAGGAGAGGAAGCAGTCTTAAGGTGGTGGTAGAGGTCCAGAAGACATGTGGGTGTCAGGAAAGAGGTTTGGGCATGGTTGGTTTGCTTTTCTGCCACAGTTGTCCTCAGCTCTACAAAAGACCAAACTCTGAAAAAGGGAATGCATCTAATCCAGGAAGAGACCTGAATAAGAGGTGGCTTTGGTTTCTCATTCCAGTTTTCACTCTTACTTCTGTTTGTTTTCATGTCTTGGCTATCAATGTGGGTAGATGATGCTCATCTGCTGGTGCTAAAATGTGCCATGCACCTGAACCTATGCAATTCTTTGAGGTCCTTGAGCAGAAGGACCTGCAGAAATGTTGAAAAGAAGTAAACATATGTCAGAATTGTTGTTATAATGGGGAATAATCCAGGTCTGAAACATTAGTCTGGCACAAAAGCTCTTCTACCTGTTTTCTAAACATTGCTTTCAACACTTTTCCAAGGTTGGAAAAATGACAGGATGCTTGCAAAAATACTTATATTCACACTTAAGTGCCCAGGCTCACAAATAGAGGGGGAAAATGTCTGAAATACTGTGTTTTCCCAAGACCACATCAGCAGTGGGCAGGCAAAGGCAACTGAGGGAGATCTTCAGTTTGATGTCCAGTCCCCTGGAGAGCTGTGGTGAGAGAAGTCCCCACAGCCCTGTGGATGCAAAAAGTCTCAATAGAAAGGGTATTTTGTGCATGTATGTGGTTCTTCAAGGCCTGGGCATTGTCATGAGATGTCCTCACTGTTGATGTGAGGGAAGGGCTGAGCTGAAATCCTGCTTGGACCCTGGGACGAATGTGTTTTCCCCATATGAACTTTATGAAAGGACTTCTCAGTCCATTTAAGAAAACAAAAAAGTGTTAGGAGCAGAGGCTTGGCCAAAGCTTGGGGTCCCAGTGTGAAGACTGGAGGGAACAGAAAAGCCTCAGTGGAGAACATTTTCTAAAAAAACAACCCAGGTACAGGCCATGCTTGTGTTTCTGTATTAGCATGGGCTCTATTTACCAACCTTCCTCTGCCCCAAGAGAAGCAGGGAGGCATTTAAAGAGAAAATACCAAAGAGCCTTCTGTCCCAAGAGCTGGTGTGTCCTGTTTTCTGGTGCCCTGGGATGTAAAGGGCTGTTACAGCACTGCAGACTGACACATACCTTGTTTAACATCAGGGCTGATGTGGTGGCTGCTCTCAGAGCCAGCCCAGGAGCAGCAGGAGGGAGAGCCCTGTGTGCAGCTCCCAGCTGTCCCCATGGGATGCTCCACGTCCCTTTTCCAGGAGACAAGGTCTCCTGCAGGCTCTGGGGGGTTTTCCCTCTCCTCCCCCAGCAGTGATCCCTGGGTCTATATTACGACAAAGCCATTCAATCAATTGCATTTACGTGCCAAATTTCCCTGTAGCTCCTGGGAATAGGTGTGCTGTTGGTAAAAGCAGCCCCCTCTATTCCAAGCATCCTCTAACACCAGGGGAACTATTGATTCTTCCTGCATTGCCAGGACTTCTGAGAAATGAAACAGACACAGAAGGTACCAGTTTAACAAACTGGTAATATCCCAGTTGATTTTATCCCCATCTGCTTCCTGCAGGCTCAGAGCACCGATTCCCCCATCCCACACCCTGGGAAGGCAGCCCTGAGGTCAGGCTCTGTCGTGCTGGGGGCCGTGCTCCCCTTGGCAGTCTGCAGCATACAAAGGGCTGATGAGAAAGGGATTCAATCCAGTGTACTGGCATTCGTGTGTGGCGGCTGTATTAAAAGTACTCGCTGTCAGCTCAGCCATCACTTATAATTGGCTTCTATTTTTCCGTGTGCCTCCTGGCAACAGCAGCTCTTCCCAGGCTGCTGGTGGGGTGCTGGGGCTGGGAAGGCTGCTGTGTGCAGGAGAGGTATGTGGAAGTGGTCAGGACTGGCTCAGGAAAGGGATCGTGGCCCCTTCCTGCCTGTCTCTGGGTTTCCTTGAGCATCCCACCAGAAGCATTTCCCTCTGCAGACTCACTGTGCAGCCCTGGCAAAGGGCAGCTGTCGTGGCTGTGGATGCACCGGGGAAAGTGCATTGTGTTTGGGGTGGGCAAATCACTGGGTTTTGGTGTAATAACCCAGTTATTGTGCAATCACTTGGTTACTTTGGTGAAGAGAGGCTCAGTTTTGTGGTGCTGTTCAACATAACGTGTTTAACCCTGGAATGTGTTTTTTTGATCATGGTCTTATGTGTGGCATCACAGCTACATTAAAAGCAGCAAAATGAACAGAGAATAGGGGAGTTCAGAGCACGTTTACAGTAATGATGCTGTGCAGTGCAGACAGGGGTTGGAAGAACCTCTTGCAGCTGCAATCCCAAATGCTGAAAGCACAGATCCCTTTGGCTTGGGGCTAGTGAACAGCACATTTATCCCTCAGAGGTGGCTTGGCCAGGTGGGTGGCACTGATTTGCACAGTGAGAGTTGTGTGACCTGGGCCAGCTGCGTGTTTTTTGTTTTCATGGAATCACAGAATAATCCTGAGTTGGAAGGGTCCCACAAGGACCATCCAGTCCAGCTCCTGGCCCTGCACAGACACCCCAACAATGCCATCCTGTCCTGTTGTCCGAACAGTCCTGGAGCTCTGGCAGCCTTGGGACTGTGCCTACTGCTTTGGGGAGCCTGGGCAGTGCCCATCACCCACTGGGGGAAGAACCTTTTCCTGCTATCCAACTTAACCATGCCCTGACACAACTCCAGCCATTCCCTGGGTCCTGTCCCTGGTCACAGAGAGGAGAGGTTGCTGCTGCCCTTACACTGTCCCTCCTGAGGAGATAATACTGTTTTAGGATACACTAAGCTGCAAAGAACCTTTTTATTTTTTCAATCTTACCCCTAATACTGGAGCACCTAAACTTGCAAACACTGGAAGGTCAGACCGAGATCTCCTTGAAATAATCCCCATAAGCCTTTGAGATGCCACATTTGTCTCATCTACGTATCCTAGATGTTACCAGTTCCATCTGATTGCATTTTTATGTTTTCAAATAGAATAATCTAATGACCTAATTTCTGAAGGAGGCCTGTTATTTATTAACCGTGATGTAAATTCTACCAGCATCAGAATAAAGAACATCGGGCTTTTGAATTTCTGCTATTTTTAAAGATCCAAATCTCTAGGGCAATTAATCATTTTCCTGACATATTGAATTCAGTCATGTGTTATAGCAACAAAACTTCATATGGGCAGTTTATGATGCAACATTAACTTGTCAGCAAGAGGGACAATTCATGACTGTCTATGGGTAGCAAGTGGCAGGCATTTGGACAACTGTCCTATAGTTTTGCAAGCATCAGCAAATTTTGTTGGCAAAGCTGATGTAGGCAGCGCATAATATACGCTTTTGCTCCTATATATTAAAAAAAACCCAACAAAGAATACAATCTTCTGCCAGGAGTTTCCACTTATTTTCCATAAAGAGAGCTAGAGGGTCTGTGAAATTTGGCCTCATAAAAAGAAATTGCAAAGGATGAATTTTTTCCTTTATGAGGGAGATGGAAGAAATTGGAGTTTGTTTGGATGCACGGGTCTTCCTAACAGAGTTTATCAGTTGTGCTGCTGCAGGATGGAAGGTGCCAGGTACAGACAGGGGCTGTGTGGGTGGAGTGATGGTGCAGTGAGATGGGCATAGGTACCTTGAGCACAGGAGCACCAACAGCAATGGAGCAGCAATAGCCTTTGTTTGGGGAAATTTTTATTTTTTTTTTTTGTATGAGATATCAGAGGAAATATCTGTAAAATCTCTGAGGGAGAAGAGTGGTGTGTTTTGCTGCATGTTGTGGTAGGGATCTGAAGAGTCCTTGAGAATGCAGGGAAGTGGCTTTGCTTTGGTGCCGTGGAGAAAAATCAAATAAGTGCAAAAGGAGGAATTGGGGGGGGGGGGGGGGGCAAACAGATGAAAAGAAATCATTCCAGGGCTGTTCCAGGCAGATACACACTGATGCAAAGCCTCTGCCAAGGCTGGGGGAGAGGTGGGTGCAGCCATCAGACAATGAGCTAACACATGGACCAGGGTGGGGGAATACAAGAGGCCGTGTTCTTGGAGTTGTAAACCCCATGTAGTTGTACTTGGGTCTAGTCTGGGAGCAGGGAAAGAGCTGAGTGAGCTGAAGCAATGGCTGGGTTGTTGGCAGGAGAGTGGGAAGATGGTGGTGCAATCAAAGAAGGACGTGGTGGGGAGGCTTTATGGAGTATTTCACTTGGAATAAGGATGACTTGAAGATTCTGTGTGTACCAGAGGATATAGGTGAGAAATGAATGGCAGTTGAAGAAACCTAAAATTCCTTGCTGTGTCCCACAATGTAAGAAGATACTAAAGATTAAATGTTGATGGAGGTGATTATGGACTGTTATTCCACTTATAAGCAAGTTTGGACTCGACCTCAATACAGGAGTGAGCTGATGAACTGGGAAAAACGTGGGGGTAGTGCTGGCCTTCACCCAGGCACACAGACCAGGCTGAAAACACCCAGCCTGGGAGCTCTCTCCCCATCCATCAGTGGGGGATGTGGTGCACAGTGGAAATAGCAGAGTGACAGAAACCCACTGCATGTCCAGCACACAGCTGGAAGGGAAAGCCCAGCTGCAGGGATGGATGGGAGGCTGAGGGATGCAGATGCACACACAGTGCCATGTGCACAGCGTGGCTCCAGCATTCCCCTGTACCTTTGTGGCCCAGGAGGAGGCTTTACCCTGCAAGGCTGCTTCTGTATGAGTGGTTGTGGTTTGAGCAGGATACGTGGGTCTACAGATGGCATGTCCTGGCTGCTCCTCCCTGACCACAGATCACACCCTTTTTCCAGCTGAGGGATGCTGGTCTCCTCCTAGCTGGGAGCAGAGGGACTTAAACTGCTTGGGTTTAAGCTGGATAAAAGAGGCTTCTATGGCAGTGAGTTATGATGGAAAGCATAAGTTAAAAGCCATTTGGGGATGGGAACATATGGCCTCCAGTATCTTCACAAGCCTCCCAGAACACAGTGATTTTTGTCTTGTTTGTCTCAGCTTCATTGATTGCTGTAATGTGTGAAAGACTGACTTAGGAAGGACACAAACACAAATTATCCTGATGAAAGGAAACAGAGGGAGTATAATAAGAGATCAGCTCAGCTGAGCTGGGAGCTGCTCAGTGCCCTGAGAATCAAAAAGGAAAGACAAAAAAAAGTAGAAATTAGATCAAAAGAATAGGCATGCCTCCAAAAAGTAGTAGATGGAAGAATCATTGTGAATGAGACTAAACAGGCAGCCATTCTCTGCCTACTTTATGTTAAAAGAGGTCAGAACATTTCATGGTTTCAAGCATGTCCATCCAAACCTGCGTGATTGCAGCTTGTTATTTCAGTTACTGCTCCCCAGGCATTGATGATCAATGGTGTGTGCTCACACTAGAGGTGCTTGGATAATTGGCTGGGATAAAATTCACCCTGAAGTACCCAGAATAGAGCCAAAGAGGTCTCTGAGCACCAGTTTGTTCTTGGCTCCCTTTGAGGACTCCTGGGGATGAGTGAGGTTACTCAGAACTGAAAGAGTAAGCCCAGTACTTGGCCTTAAAAAGTTTAGGGGGAAAAGGGACCTGGAACTATAGAGCAGAGTAGCTCATCTCTGGAATAAGGGAATGGCTTATGACTGCCTGAGGGGTAGCAAGGCTTTGTTAAAAATGAAACCTGTTAAATCAAGCAAGTTTGTTTCAGTGATAAGACAGGAATACTTGTGGTTGGGGAAGAGCAGTAGATGATGTAGGTAAGGTTCCAATAGTTTAGTACCTGATGTTCTTGCAGTCAGTCTGGAAAACCATGGTGTACTTGTGGCAATGTGCAATCAGTAGTTAATTTTTCCAAATTTACAATTACTCTCAGAGAATGTTGCCAAACTGGAGGTATGAAGAAGCTTCCAGGCTCCAAGGAGGGCAAGAGCAATGCAGTGGTGCTTTATCTGGGTTTTATGCCCATTTTATACATGCAGGAATGAACTGCATGATCAGATTCACACTGGAGGGAGTGAGTTTGCACCAAAACGCCTGATTTCCTTTTTGCTGCTGGTTTGCAGCCTGAAGGCCTCAAAAAGCCATCTCACAGCCAGGCAGCAGACAGAAAACCTGTCATCTCCCTTGTCTCCACAGGGATGGTTCATCCAGCAAATTCCATGAAGTTTCCTGTACAAAGCAATTGCAGGAGGTGCCCAGAACTGTGGGTTTCCCTGTGCACTGGTCGGTTCTGGCTGCAGAGCCCTCGCTGGTTCTGTCTGAGAGCTCCCCATCTCCTGCCCCTGCAGGTGACTGTTCCTGCAGCATCTGTCTGGCTGTCCTGGAGGGGATCACGAGGGCTTTGGTTTGTTCTCCTTCTTCACCTGCTTGCCAGTCTTTTGACAGCAGCCTCCTAGGCTTGAGTAGGAGGATCTCAGTCTCAGGGAGTTGGAATTTGCTTATTAAGCCCAATTATTTATTGATGACATTGACCTTTCCATGGCTGGCTAATGGCAAACAGAAGGGCGTAATCCAAGGCAGAAGAAGGGAATGTGTTTTGAAGTGACAATTGCTTCAAGTTCAAGCCACTCCTTTGCCCATGACTGCTTTCCTGGTGGATGTCTTTTCTTGAACCTGCCTTTTTTTTTGTTTCTGGTAGATGGTGGTGGAGCATTCCTTGGCTATAGCATCCAAATCCCACAAAATCCCTTGATCCCCCCTCCTGTCTACTTTCAGACTTGTTTATGGAACAGAGTCTGTGTAGGTATTAGTGGCTGAATTAGAAATGGAGGAGCAGAAATGCATCTGTGTCAGACTGGATTTTGAGCAGTACTTGGCATAGACCAAAGAAATCATGTCCTCGTGATTGCTCTCAGGATGTTCCAGCCTGGATCGCTCTGGAAGCAGAATGGGGCTGAGCTGGGTAGCCTTAAATATGAAAAGCAAAATCTTAGCCGTGGTGTCTTGGCCAATTATCCCCGTTGACTTGGCTGTGGGAGCTGACAGCACAACCCTTCCTTCAGTCAGTTGGCTTCTGTCATCCAACAAGGTGAAAGTTCCCTCTAGTCTTACACCCTTTCCCCTCTGTGTGTGTGAAGCCAGTGGGGAAATGCAGTGCTCACTGATACATTGATGGTTATCAGAGCTGTTTTCCTTTTATTTAATCCAGACTTTTCAGCCTCCCTCTGTCTACTGGAACAGCATGTGACTGTGCATGGCCTGTGCCTTGTAAGAGATGACGTGCTTGGGAACAAGTGAGTTTCTGCCTCATCTGCCATGGGCTGTTGACACAGGATTGCTGATGCATCCTGCTGATGGATCCCATGCTTTTCTACCCAGACTGTGGTACAGCTCCATGTTACATTCAGACCTGCCAATACCATCACTGGGAGGCAAACTGATGTGGGTGGAGAGGAAAGCTCTTGTGACCTGCTGACAGTATATCCCAAAGTCGTGGTGCTGCTCGAGTGTGCTGTGAAATGGTGGTGGTCTCTGAAATGTCACATGGCTTAGGAGAGCTGTTTAGTTGATTTGGCTGGATGCCCTGATGCAGCAGAGAGGTCTGAAGTGCTCTCCCGAGAGCAGAGATGACAAGTTTATTCGTGTTCTGATCAGACTTAACTAGAACTTCCCACTGTTATGGTTCTGCTTTAATTATCGTGAATCTTGATGCCATATGTTGATTTCTGAGTTTGTGCTGCTCAAGAGCCCAGCATTCCCTTATAGGTTCTCACTTCATATATCATCAGCCTATAACAGAGCATTCTGAGGTATTAAAGTCTCCAAGGTCAAGCCCAAACTCCTTGTGGATGCAGTGCTCTGAGCCAAGAGCCAGCAGAGTCCATAGTCACCTTCCTGTTGAGGAAGTCTCAGATCAAAGATGGTCACCTCTCTGTAAACCCTTTCCCCCTCCTTTTCCTCCCTGTTCAGAAGAATGTTGTGACTCCTTTGGACAGAGAAGTTCCTGCACACCTCCCTTCTCCTGTGCCTGTGATGTTTTCCTGCAGTTCATTTGGGCTTGGTGCATTTTGGGTTTTTGGGGCATCACCACCAAAGACCCCATATTTCTCCTGCACAAATCCTCTTTTCTTCCCGAACTGAAAGAGCTGCCTGAGGAGTGTTGTGGAGGTTTACCTGGCTGTGGGCAGGAGCTGGGGGATGTTTTGAGCAGGGGCATGTGAGGGCTGGAGCAGTGCTGGGTGCAGGAGGTTTGCCTGGGAGCTCTATCAGCCCTGTGGAACTTTGCAAGGACCTTGCCATGTTACACAGCAGCTTTGTGGCTGAGCAAAACTAAATGAGTGACTTATCCCACTGCCAAGGACCGTCAGTGGGAGGTCAGTGTTTGATATTTCCACACCCAAAAAAGCAGCCCCAAGCTAGAATTACAGCACAAAATACCCATTCAGACCTCTCCAGCATTCTGTTTTCATTGACTTCCATCCCCTGCTTGTACACACAAAGTCCTTTCCTTTCCAAAAGAAAACAGTATTGCTGATAAGGGACATTTATCTCGGCAAGTCATTACAGAACAAGTGAGCTTTTGTGTTTGCATCTGATTCCTGTCACAATGTTAACAAACTCCTAGCATGGAAGCTTTATTTCCACTCTAAAGATGGCCCTTAGGGTACTATGTGAGGTGCATTATATGTCTCATAAATACTTCCCACAGATGTTTGTTCCTTCCTTAAAAAAAGAGGGGGGGGGGAAATAAACTTCTTAAGATTTCAGCCTTTCATTTTTTCCGTAAAGGACTTTTAAACAACAATCCTTGGCTGCACAGCACATGGATATTTACCCTTCCATACTCTCTGCTGAGATATATCTGGCCTTTGTTCCTTTCAAAGAACCAGCCAGTGCTGGAGTTCTCTCCCATCACAGTGGGTTCCCATTAAAGCTGAACGCTTCTCCACAGCTGCAGTAGTTCATATTCAATGTGTTATTTCCACTTGGAAATGCTGAGGTACAGTGTATGCCACAGGCAGGTCTGGGGGTGCTGAGGTACAGGGGCTGCTCCTGATGGAATCTCTGCCCTAGGAAGGCTTTGATTGAAGGGAGGTGCTCAGCAATGTCCAAGGTAGTCCCTAACACTGAGGATTTTATGGAGGAAAGAGGTTTTTCAGGTTGATTTCCAAGCTATGTCGCAGTAATTCTGTGGGTTTCCTACAGCAGAAGGTTGAACTGCCTTCCAGGGGCAGGGAAACACCTTTCCTGATCACCTGTGGAAGAGCATCATGTGAAAGTGCCACTAAGAATCAAGGAGTCTCAGGGAGGGATGTGGCTTTTCCATGGATTTGTGGTGAGATGAGAGCCATGCTCGGAGGCTGCAGTGTGTGTGCCATCCCCCGGGGCAGAGCAGGGTCCTGCAGCCACAGGGTGCAAAGCAAAGTGTGTCCAAGCTGAAGGGCAGGTTGGTGGAAGCTCTGGGGTAAGAGGGTAGGGGAGATCTCCCAGTGTTGAAACAGCAACTCTGTCTCTCCCTCCTGCAGCCAAAATCTGATGCAATTCTAATTTTCACTATTTACGCCAAACAAACCAGAGTGAACTGTAACTATCCCTGACAAATAAATTAAAAATGAGCTGCTTGGAAAATGTTCTCCTTCTGATAGGAGTTTTTTTTTCCTTTTGCAAGGAAAGCTCAAACCCAGAATATTCCAATTCTTCAGTGTCACTCTGTGCTCTTGCTGTTCTCCAAGAGACCACCGTGCTAGCACTGAGTGTTCCCAATGCCCTCCTCTGTGTGTGTGTGTCATGGGAGCCCTGAACAGTGTTGGGGGGATACTTTGTGCTGGGAATGCTGCCTGTGGAGGAGAAGAGGGATTTTGAATAACTGATTACAACTTCCCATGAGATGTTTCACGTTTTGGGTTTTGTTCAGAATTTTTTGGTGTTCCTTTGGAAAGGAAGGTCACACAACTCAATCTTAATTTTCAACCGAAGAAGCTCAAATGGATTTTCTTTCCCATTTTGTTGTCATTTGCTTGCCACTAAGCCCAGTTTAAAACAGCTACTTGTTTTAACAAGGACAGCAAGTTCTGTCCATCCAAAGCAACTCTCATCTTTAATCCTATTTAAAATAAAGGTAAGATCTGGTCAGTGATGAGCCTTTCCTCTGGGGTTCAAACATTTGTACAGTTTGTGTCAAAGGAGAATTTCTAAAGCCATCAGTCAAAGCCTGGCCAAAGGAAATGACAACACTAAGTCCTTTTGAAGTGTAGGAGCTTTGGTGCCCACTTGAGGGTCTCCTTGAATTCTGCTGGCTCCAGCAATTACAGAAGGAAGCCTGGAATTGCTGTATGTCCTATGAGAGGTCCCACAGACATCTTTATATTGAGAATGTATGTAAAGGTTTTTCACAGTCTTCCTGTTGTACTGACTGGCTTCCCAGAGACATATTTACAAGAATGAATAATTTTACACATTTAACTAGTCTTCAGAGGGATTACTTGCATGTCATGGCACGTAAGCTGTAGCTTGCAGAGCTTTTCAAGAAGAGTTACGTGTCTTTTGGCCTTGCCTGGGAAAAGGGAAATTGAAATTGTAGTGAAGGAGAGAGCTGGGAAAGATCCCTGTTCCACTCACTGCCTGTCTCTTACCCACCCTGTGCTGCCCTTTGGTGTCTGTAGCTAATGCTGCTGAGACTCAGACTTTGATAGTGAGCCTGGGAGAATCTGACTTCTAAGAACTGAAATACTGTGAGATGTTGGATTTCTCTTGTCCTCTGGTAGACTCTTTTACTCCTACCTCTGCATCCCACTTGTGTTCCAGCTCCTTTCTCAGCCAGAAGACCTCACCCTCTGACTGCAGTGGGAGCAGGATTTGTTTTTTAGGGGCAGTTTCTTGAGGGATTGGTTGGATCTTGGTGGATGACTTGAGCTGAAAGCCAGGGGGGTGTGTCTGCAGCTTGCAGAATTCAATAGAAAAGTTTGGGGTTTTAAAAAGAGAAAAACCAAACCAACCACCACCAACAACAAAAGTGTAAACCAAAATGAAGGTTTGTGCTGCTTTTGAAACAACTCTTTTACTAATTTTTACTATTGTGGCAAAACCAGCTTTAACACCTTTGTACACACTGTCCTGTGTGAGCTGTAATGACTCTTTACTGTCATATAACCTAGTAACAAATACAGCCCAAATTCTGCCAACAGCACGAAACCAGAGCATGGAATTGCAGAGCCCTAATCTCCCCAGCTTTATATCCTCCCCTCTTGCATCTACTTTTTTTCATCTCCAATGAATAGAAGGCTTCATCTTTTTAAACTCCAGCAGGACAACACACATGTGGACTGACTCTACCACAAACTCCTCAGTAGCACTCTCGCTGTTTGGGGGAAGTAAATACACGATTTTCAAAAGTCTTTCTGTGTGGAGAATCTGTTTGGATTTGCACAGGAAGTGGGGAGCAGGCATATAGGTAGCAATATTAATGAAGTTTTTTATAAAGACTTCATTCAAGGCTTTCAAAGAAAATATAACTCTTATGGGACCCATAGTTTATCTGCCAAGTCCAAGAATCTGGTTGGAATTTTAAATATATATATTTAAAGGTCTCTGAGAAGTAGAGGATTAGAAAGAACAGACCATGAAGGGCACATGGGACATGACTGCTCAAAGAGGAGGCTGGTCCTCAGGGGGCTGAGCTCTGCAGTGGGGTGTATGAGCCATCAGAGAATCCATCCTCCTCCTGGTGGTAGAGGGGTAGGAAAAGGGGGTGACTGGGACAAATCCAACCACCACAAATCCAACCCAACCTTAAACCTGCTGGTGCCATGGTAAAGGTGTGAAGTACATGAGTCCTCTAGCATTTGGTGGACTCATCTTTTTGCCAGACCTGGAGCTCAGAGCCTTTGCCTCTTTCTCCCACATGGGAGATGGCTGTGCTGGCTCATTTGCTGCCTTGAAAATGCAGTTAAATAGTTTTGGTTCATATCCTTAATTTCTTTGAGGGACCCAAGATGGCTTGTGGGATTGGGAGAAAAGAGTAGGCAGCTGTCAGCAAAGAGCACACTAAAGGTGGAAGGGATGTTGAGGCAGGAGGCAACCAGAGGCAGCAGCTTGGCTTTTGTAAGGTGCCTTTTCCATCCCTAAAGTCCTGATGTGTCTAAATCCTTATTCTGCAGAGAGAAGAATTAATCTGAGAAGACTTTTGCTTATTCTTTGGGGGAAATGGGTCTCCCACTGGGAGCACACAGGTGTCCAATCACCTTGCCCAGGACTAAGGGACGTGTTTTATGATCCAGAAGCATCACAGCTCGAGAGGGTTTGCTCCTTCCCAGTCTAGGTTTTTACCAAGGGACAGTAATCTGTTTCTAGTCTGCCCAGGGAGTGATCAGACCCCCAGGCCTGCTCACCCATCCCTGGTGCTCCACCAGAGCTGAAGTTTGCTTTGCTCAGGTGCCAGACAGGTGTAACACTCATGTCTCCTTTGCAATGTGTGTGTACCTGTGGCTTTCTCCGAGTCTGGTTTGGAGTTTGTCTGTGTGTTTGCATTACGTGAAAGGTGATTTATTTGTTCACTCTTTGGGGACAGATCTTGTGAGCTTGGACAAAAAAGCAAACGGCTGCAGGCCTGAGAGGAAAAAAATAATCACTTTTAAATTCTCTGTTTACAACAAAAGGAGATGTCCTGGAGCTGGACATCAACTGGGCAGTGCATGGGAGGTGTCAGATGTGCCTGTGCCAGCAGGATGGTCCCTGCCCAGAAAGCTTTAACAGATGATGTGCAAATCCCCTGTTTATGATGATTCTTCTCTTACCTGGCACTGATCCTTCTGTATTGCCCCTGTGCTCTGCACTTCTTGTGCAGGCAAAGCCCCAGTTTCAAAGTCAAATGGCAGGAGCACAAAGCTGCACATTGACCTTAGTCTTGTTTAGAAAAATCAGCAATGCTAATGTGGAGTGAAGGCAGTGTCTGTCCCTGGTCCAACACCCTGAGGGCACAGGAGGGCTCACAGCAGCCTCGTACCCCTGTCCCCAGTCAGAGCAGCCAGGGACGAGGGTGACAACCAGCACAGACTGATAACTTTTTCCATGTGTGTTTTTTATCTGGTGACTTCAGTCTAGGGGTTTTTTTGGTGATGGTGCCATTTGATTTTAACACCCCAGGCACGATTTCCCAGTTGCTTTCCATGATGTCCTGTACCAATGGGTTTCCCAGTTTAACCACATGCTGGGCTTCACTGTGGGGCTGCATTCTGCCAGGGCTGCATCTGATTTGCACGCCTGTGTTGATGCTATCAAGCTCTAGCTGGTCTGTGTACTGGATGGGACACTTTAGGTGCATCGATAGTAGTTGAATGTGGTGGAAAAGATCCTGTGAATGTTGTCTGCATTGAGCTCACAGCGTGTCTTTTACGTAGTATCTCTATTCTACCTATTCTGCCACCTTTTCACCTTTGCTGGGGCCTGGCCAGGTGTCACTGTTTAATGCAGTGGCTTTGTTGACATGTTACTGATAATCCTCTTTTCTTCTACCAGCCTCAAGCCTCACTGTTAGCAGCAGAAATACAGATTTGTTCTGCTGAGGGATTTGCAGGAAAATTCTGACTCTGGACAAAACTCTTGAGTGTTTGAGTGAGACCTCTATGTCATATTTCCATATGATCACAAAACTATTTCAGTGGCAGCAGGAATAACTACCTGGGGATCAGGATTAGACTTACACAAAGAATTTATCAGGCTTTAAATATTAATACCAAAATGGGGATCCTGTTCTGCTGGGTTTGCTGAGGAGGTCCTAGACAGCACAATCTGGAGTCTATCTTGAGTTCCCATCCTCCCCTGACCTTTTTACAGAAGAGCATCCTTACACTTTAGGTCAATGCAAGAGCAAATATCAGTGTTTATAGAACAAAAATAACCCAAGGATTTTTTTTCTTCAGTATCAAATGAACAGAAAGGATTTCTAAAGAAACAAGACTTGGAAAAGGATGATAAAATTAGTGTGAGGAGGCTGCTGTCAGGAGCAAGTCAACAGGGAGAAGTCAGGATTATTTTTTTAAAAGGCTAAAGTAAACTCTGAAAACACCCACTCTGCTGGAGAAGAAGGTTTTTTTGGTGACTTTAGTGGCTGAAACACCCAGAAGAGGGTGGATATTTTGGCATGGGGGACAAACAGTGGCTAACAGGAGCAGCAAGCTTGTGACTCTCTCCATGTATAAACTGGAGGTGATTCATGCAGGTTTTTATTTTAATAGCCAGGCCACCAAGCCAGCTGAAATACATCTGAGGTGAGTGCCATGGAATAAAAGGATCAGCTCAGGACAGCAGGGCAGTGAGCAGTGCCAAGAGCCCGTGGTGGTACCAGGAGCAGAGCCTTGTCCTGCCAGTGCCAGGCACAAAGGAAAGAACGGGCAAATTGCTGCTGCCTTGGCAGGGAGGGAACAAAAAGAAGCCCCGACCCCTCCAGCCCTTTGGACCTTCATCACTCCTGTGTGTGTGTTCTCTGCAGTTTCCACAAGCCCCAAAACTGGAAACAACCTGGGGCCCTTTTCTTCCCCACATCCCCAGACCCAACTGCTTTTATTATTTGGCTGGGCAGAAAGGAAGCTATTTCAGTAGGAAACAGTTATTTTAGGACAATCCAGAGAAGGCAATGGCTTTTAGCCAAATTAATAACATAATGCAACTAAAATGTTGCTTTTCATGTCGTGCTTCCAGTGCTAACACACCAACAAAGCTCAGAGGGTTTCTGCTGGTCACTGCTGTGAGTGAAGCTGCTCCATCCCTCCTACACCTCTCCTTCCCTCTCATGGCTCAGCACGTCAGGCTGAGGCAGAGTTATTGTTCCCCCATTGGCTTTCATTCCAGCCAACAGAAAGGCAAGTGGATTTGTATTTGAAGAGGTAACTTGAGGCTTTGGACCTGCTGAGGAACAGCAGCTTTCTTCTGGAAAACTGAGCTTGACCGAGAGCCTCACACAGAGAAAATAATTTGATTTCTTAAAAACAGTATTAAAAGAATCATATTTGCTTTAGTGGGCACATCTGTGCTGCCAACTGTTGGTAACAACACCCAGGCTGTGTGGCAGATGGCAGAAGTAGCTGTACCAAGGGCTGTGGCTGGCACACAAATGAGCTCTGACAGCTGTGCTGATCCAAACTTCAACCCCTCTTTTAGGCATCTCTTTTCCTATGGTTTTGGGACACCAAAGCACACAAGAATTTTGAGGTAACATTAATATTAAAGACTAGAGACTGAAGACAGAGATCTGCCTGGGCTAAGGCTTATTTTGCATATAGCTAAATAAGATTTAAGCTACACTTTCCTGGCCTTTTTTTTTTCCTTTGCCTTTTTTTTTTTTCCCCTTAAATATACATAAATGAAGGTGTTTATTGCTGAAGGAAATGCAATGAGAAGAGCACAATTTTGTTTGGCTTTCTGTCTGGTCTCCACAACAGGGAGAGACTGTGAAGAACACAAACAAATCTTTATTTCTAGGCTGACTGCTCACAGCCAACAGCTTACAAGAAGCAGAGAATAATTTGATGCAAAATACAGTTCTTTTCACACTCCTCATGGCTCCACACACCTCTGTTCCCTCTTTCCTGTTAGTTCTCGTAGCCCTGTCCAGGCTATTGAAACCTGGAAGCTCATCCAAAAACCACGGAAAGACACAAAGCTTTCTTTTAACTCAATGAACTTCAGGTACACGAGGCCTAAACTAACACAGTTCTGCTCCCAGCCCATCTGTGGAAACAAGTTATGACACAAATTCAGATGCTGATTTGGAAGTGCTTTTTGACCATTTATAGAATATTCTGAAATCCTCAGAATTTTCTCATCCTTACTGCTACAGAAGAGTCTTCAGTAACAGGAGATGGTGGCTGACTTGGTTGGCTTTGGGAATCTGCTTTTTGCCTGGCTTTTCCCAGGCAGGACTTGCAGATGGTGCAGTAGGTCCCCTGTTCTCATTGCTGGAGAAGCTTTCAAGGGGATGCCAACCATCCCCTCAAAACCCTCCTGCTTCATTTAATTGGTTGCACTGGAAGAGGGGATAAGAAAAAGCTGTTTTCCTCCCTGCCAGGCACTGTCTGCTGTATTTGGCCTCTATCTTCTCTCTTGCTCCAGCCTTTCTCCTTCAGCTTCCACATTTTGCAGATGCTTCCACAGTCTGAGCTATTCCATAAAAGACACTATGAATGCCCCTGCTTAACCCAGGGGGGAGGAAGTGGGGAAGATTAATGGTGAGTTGTCTTTTAAATGCATCTGGTTTGAGTCATTTTTGTACATTAAGGATATCATCATCAGTTTAACAACAGAGGTAGACACCCACATATAACTTCAGATAGGGATCAAGGGTGAGGACAGACGGGAGGTTTTCCAAGAACCCCCTCTAAATCTTCATCTTGGGTTTGTGGCACAGAAGAGAAAGGAAAGTCTTAATATTGGGACAGACTTAGTCATTTAGGCACCATAGAAGGTAACACAAATTCTGTTCCCTTGCCTCTTCCTCCAGCCTCCTCTGACCCCAGCACTAAGTTATGTCCAACAGGAGCACCAAATGTGAGTTTAGGTTTGAAATTTACATCTATGACTTTTTTTTCTCTCCTCTTCCTAAAGTCTGGTTTTCTGCCAAATATTATAGATCTCATTGACTGCAGCCACTCAAGGCCAGCAGCTGCTTTAGGTTTTAGAATCATTTTTCTAAATGATGCTTTAAGAGACTTTTTTGCTTCTGCTCTATTAGCTTAATGCATTAATTTGGCACTGAGGAGGTGGAGCATATAATATCCTGTTCCTGAGGAAAGAGTACTGAATTAACACTGTGAGCCACTGTTCCAAGTATGGACTTGTTTACTTTAATTAGAAAGTGCACTTGTTAAGTCCTCAATTAATTAGGTAGAGCAGCACCTATTGAGAGCAGATGAAAGAGCTACTGTGTGAGAAGGGAGGTGGAGATGTGAAGGATGAAAAGGGAAAGATAAAACCAGCACTGGAAAGTAAATGGTGTTAGAGAAGCGAGAAGGAGATCACAGGTACAGCTCTGTTGGACCCTAAATTATAGTCACTGTTCATAAATTGGCTTCAGGTATGGTGGCTGGTGCAGACTTTGTGAGATTCTTTGGAGTCAGTCTGCAGTTTTAAAGTAGATCATTGACTGGGATTTTGACATGGATTTACTCTAAGGTCCTGCTCAATTTACCGTGTTCTAGAGGCTGTAGGTCAGGCAGGAATATCTTGACTAACCTGCAGCATAACTGCACTTGTTTAACTTAGAGAGGAAATAGTTCATTCTGCTTTAAAAAACATTCAAATGTTTGCTGCTGTTTCATTTCTCCTTCTGTCGTTCTGCGTTTTTCTTTGCATTAATATATCCAGAATTTCAAAGTAAACAAGTTAAAGTTGCAGTTTTGAAAGAAAATTTTAATGTAATCATTGCAGAAACACACTATTAATACCAGATGTTTAAAAAGTCATAAATAAGTTTCCCAAACCTAAGGACACTTCAATGATAGGTCACATATTGTTGTTTCTTTCTGAAGGTCTGTAGAACTCAGGTTTGCAGAATGGTTACAGGGAAGAGAGGTTTGGTGGGTTTTAAGCACAAGTTGAATTTCTTACTCAAGATTCCAAGAGCTGGGGGGTTTTAAGCAATATGCCAACATCATGAGACTTTTGATAAAATCAACCAGAGTTGCCAATTTTAAACTGAAACCCATCTCCCCATCTAGAGGTTCACTTGAACCTCAGCCCATAACCAGTGGAAGAATTCTGCAGTGGGACTGACCCTTTGCCTGGCAGCCCAGGGTTTGCTGTAAAGGTCTGTGGCTGCTTTAAAGAACGTGGCTAATCAAAAATCCATTTAGTGAGTGGCTGCAATCAAAAAGTTCTGTGTTGCCAGATCCGTACTCTGCTGCTGTCGATGGTCAATGGGTTTGCTGTGAGCCTCTGTGCATATGAGGGTTTTTGTAACTTCTCCTGGAATCCATATGCAGGAATGTTGCAGAGGCTTCTGATGAAATTTTATGCTCTAGTGATGACTACGTAGCAATTTCCAGGGAATTGTAATAACATAATAAGCCCATCTTTTCAGAGGTTGAAGGAATCTTTCCTCAGCATTTCTGAGGTTTGCTGTCATTCCCTGTTTTTTCCATGTAGGAGTGCAAGTGTGGTTCCACGATGGATAAAGGCAGTGTTCGTGGTGGGCAGCAGGAACACTGTGAGCTGTTGTAAACCGTTTCCCAAAACCTTGGAATATTCCTAACAAATGCATTTGTGTAATGGTACAGGATTAGGTAATGGCAATCTTTGGAGCCTGACTCTGCTTAGTATTCATTTCACTCATGTTCCACTCTGCAGTGCCCTGGGAGCAGGAGCTTGGTGAGAGGCAGAAGCTTTTGGTAACTGAGCCAGAGAAATGATTACTGTAAAAATATGATCATGTGAGGGGGAGGACTGGGGTTTGTGTGCGTTAAAATATGAGGTTAATAGAAATCTTTGGAGATGTGCTTTCTGCGCCGGAGTGAGAGAGGGACTTACTGCCCTACTCCTGGTTTAATTTCTTTCTTGGCTTTGTGAATGCTAAAACAAAATCTGAATATGAGTCTGAGGAGTCCCTGCTGTCTCTGTCTGCTGTGCTCAGTCCAGCTGCTTTTGTGCTCTCTGCTTTCTAAGCCCACGTGCAATTGATGCTCCAGCCCCTAAAATGCTGCACTCCCCTTTAGCGACTCTGTCCATCTGTCTGTCCCAAAGCCTTTCCTCCCTTCCCCCCTATGCAATTTAACCTTAAATAATAATTGTGACTTGAAATGTAATAACTAACTTGTGTGCAACTTTGTAAATAACCCTGAGAGGTTTCGCATGACAGAGACAACTCCTGAGCCATAGAGACTGAGGTTTCTGAGGCAGCGCTGGCATTCGAATACAAACCTTTCATTAATTTTAATAAAGACCAGAAATCTGAGTGTACATCTCCAGAGTTGCTTCAAAAGACTTAACTGTTAATGTGTGAACAATCCTGTCACCCTTTGATGCCACAGTCCCCTGGGCTGATGCTGCTCCTCTGGGGTGTAACAGCAAATGTCCAAACGAGGTTTGCTCCTTTGTGGGAGAGGACCCTGTGATGTGGATTTATTGAGTGGCTTTGATGTCCCCACCAAACAGGAGAGATGCAAATGTGACTTCTGGGGGCTTCAGGCCTCAGCTCTGCCTCAGGAATTGAGCCTGAACTGAAGGCAAAGCACCAGGGAAATGATCTTGCAGCTAATGCAGGTCCAGAGTCTGGTGTGTAGGTAATAAATATCCCCACCACAGACGCTGCTTCCTTGCTGCTTGTCCACCTGCACTGTGAAAAATAACTCGGGACATGTGTAATTTCAGAACTGGGCAAGGAGTTCTACATGAATTATTTACATGCTGAAAGTTTTTCACTTTAGGTCAACCAAAGGTATTTGTGAATCTTGCCCAACTCTAAGTGCTTCTCAGCTGGAGAAGGAAAAGTTGAAGCAAACCCAGGATGTTCTCTCCAGCCTCTGCACACTCAAGTGTCAGCTTTTCTCATTTCAGGATTTTTCTGAAACAAACTGAAAATTGATCAGAAAGTTTTGGCTCATCATGAAGTACTTGGGGTTTTGTGGTACCCATGATATTGTCTGTTCTCAGCACCAGTGCTGGCTACAAGAACAGCCTGGCTGTGCCATAGACCTGCTGCAAACCAGGAGGAATTTTTTCCATTTGCGTTTCCACGTTTCTGAAGGAGGAGCAGTTTATCCTATAGGATAAATTGACTGATAGGATCTTGAAGCCAGTTCCCCAAAACTTCTCATTGTACCTTTTGCACCAAAGCAGTAAAGCCTGGTGAGGTTCTGCCAAGTCCTAGAGCAGCCAAAACCATGTAAATATGCAATAACTTTGGCAACAAAACAGAACTAACTACATTTTAAACTCTGTGTTCAATAGAGTTAATATTTGTAGGTGACTCTTAGAACAGCCCTGGTTTTTTTTAGCAATGGCTTAAAAGAAGCCTGTTTTGTTAATATTTGAATGAATTATAAAACAGTCTAAAATTCCTGGACACTTTTTCTGATTTTCTGTACTGAGGATTCAAACAGTGGGGGAATATTTGGGGGGAGTTTATGAGTGGTTTTATATTTTTGGTGCCTTCACTGAAGTCCCAAAGCCAGACCCTTTGACTTGTGTAATTTGTCACAACTAAATTTAGCTTGGACTTCAAATCTCAGATGTTGAATCTGCCTGTGGTGTGGGGGTTTCAGAGACAAAATATCCATTCATCTTTTCAAAGATAAAGGAACTGCCAAGCCTTCCCAAAATGATAATTTTGGGAAACAGATTGAGGGGTTGGGAGCCATTTCACATCCAGCTTTGCTCAACTCTTATGTACCAGACTGGGTTAAGGAGATACTGAAATGAGGTTGTGTAGATTCAGCTATAGATTGTAGGGATTGAAGTCTCACAAAGGTTATCTTGTTCTTTCTGCTTCTTTTGGAATGCCAGCGGCAGTATCTGAAGATGTCCTGCTCTAAAGGCATTTTGATCAAAAGCTAGAAAATTAGGCCCATTAAAGTATTGATTGAGGCTCAGGACTGAAGTGACTGTTGTTGGGTTTAGAGGCAGAGTGTGACTCTGCCCCTTTCTGCTGTGAGATCCAAAGCAGAGCAGATTAGGAGTGCTAGGACTGGCCCTTCTGCAGCAGAAATATCAGAAGAGAGACAAACAGCCCCAGGCAAAGAGCTGCCAAGTAGTGGAAGCACAAGAATCCTTCTTTAGTCGTGCCAAAATGTTGGAGACCTTGAGTGATGCTGCTGAGAGAAAGGCAGGCACTCAGCACAGCCTTCGTGTAGTGCTGGGACTGACTGAGGGTGGACATGGCTCATGTTCACCCAGCGTGTCACATCAGTCATGGTACAGCTGGATCACAGGATTATGGAATGCTCTGGGTTGGAAGGGACCTTAAAGCTCATCTTGTTCCACCCCCTGCCATGGGCAGGGACACCTTCCACTAGCCTAGGTTGCTCCAAGCCCCATCCAACCTGGTTTTGGTCTTCTAGTCCACCCCCTTGAATGCTCGATTTTCCTTGTGCAAAGGAAATGAGATGAGCTTTAAGGCTTCTTCTAACCCAAACCATTCCATGACTGACTCCCCGGTTGTGCTTAATTACTCACCAAGGCACAAGGGGGCACCCATGGCTAAAGCTTTAATTATCCATTAGGACCTGGGAGCCTTTATGTCCTGCTGGGTCTCCCTTCACCTTCCAGCAGGGCCATGGCTGCCCCTTTCAGGGTGGAAAGTGGCTGCAGAGGGGAGGAGAGGCAGAAAATCTTGGCAAAGTGAGAAATCTTCTAGTTCCCTTTCATAGGGAATGGAGGAGGAATACTAAGACGCTTCCCTTTGTCTGAAAACTTAACTGAATTCTACAAAAGTCATGAAATACTAAGGTAGGACCATGAATTAATCTTTTGGGGCATTTTGCTTCATTTTTTTTTTCTCCAGACAATGTTTTAATCCTTTCTAGTTCATGGCAAGTTCAGCACCAACTGCTACACTAACATGAGACAGTCCTTTATAATTAAAGACAGGTTCATATTTTTGCTGTTTAAGGGTGGAATTAGATTCCTGGGATAAGAGTGAAGCTTTATAGTGATTTTATTCTCAAGATGTTTATGGAGCAACCTAGAATACTACAGAACTGTTCAAGTCACACAAGTACCTCAAAACACCCCAAGCAAGCTTGTACTTTCTCATGGATTGAATTATTATCTTTTTCTGTTTATTTTCAAAATTGCTGATTAAATCTCAAAATTGCCAAATACCTTTATCCCCCTGTGTCCATCAAGGAGAAATATGGTGTTCTGTGTTTCTAAACTGGAAAGTTGAATGGACACCCGGGCTGTCTTTCCCCACCTGCTTCCCTTTCTCCTCTGGATGTGCTGCTTCCATAGCTCCATCAGGGTGTCACACCCCTCTGTATATCCCTAAAACTGCAGCTTTAGAAACTCCACACACAACACGAGTTGTATTGGCGAGCAATGCTGGCAGCACTAGTAGCTCTTTCCTCCCCTGCTCCAGGAGTGGAAGGAGCTTTTTCCCACTTGGATTAGGAAAAACCTGTGCAAACAGATGGACTCTGCAGCATCCCCAGAGGTCAGGGAGCAGGAGGCAGGGACAGGAGCGTGGCAGGGGGGTTCTGTGTGCCCCTCCTCTTTCTCCCAGGCACAGAGAGCAGAGACAGCTGCTGCTGTCCCACTGCTGCTGACAGGGGTGTGCACGAACAGGTAACTGAGCCTGGAGAAGGATCACACAGGGAAGGAATCCTGGGGCTTGCCAGTGACACCTCTGCTAGCTGTGGAAGCTGGATGCCTGAAGAGCCCTGTACCCCTCTAGCTCCACCTCTCTGCCTTCTCCTGTTCTCACCTGGCACACAAGAAGCCCAGGAAAGGCAGAGGTTCATAATTGCCCTTTTTTTTTAAAAAAAAAAAAAGCAAACCAGTCTAATTTCTGCTGAGTGAGCAGAAACTCACTAATTTGGAAAGGGGGGAGAGGAATGTGCAAAGGGCAAGGATGAACTCCACACTTGTCTCCACGGTAAATGAACCTGTGGTGGAGCCAAGAGCCCTGTCACAAGCTCTGCAGGAGGTGCAGTGACTGCACCCTTATGGCTTTGTGGAATCCTTGCTGTCCCCAGCACTGGAGTTTCTCCCCCTTGTGTCTACAGCAGCTTTGATTTTTGTGGTGGTGGACTGAATTTTAGCTTTTTATTTTAGTGGCTTTGTTTTCTTCTTTGTTGGTGTTCTTCAAATATTCTGCTTACTTGAAAAAGGTTTTCTCTGGGAGAGTGAGTCAAAGCTAGAGCTATCAGCTTCTATCAGGCCCTTTACAAAAATAAATAGATTTGTGGGAACTTGTTCCCTTCAGCACATGGCTGATACGTGTAAAGCCTGCCAGACTGATGTTAAAGCAGGGAATAATCACTGTGATATGATCCTTCACTGGCCTGAGAAGGTTATAAAGTGTGTTTCTTTTGCTCAGTGCACGACAAACAAAACGTGCTGTGCAGGGCTTGCTCAGCTTGTCCAAGTCCTTGCTTGCTCCTAAGCTTGCTCCATCCATAAGGAAGGGAAGTGAGGTGGGATGTGAAATGTGTGCCTTATGTGAGCTGGGGTTAGTGTCCCCTCGGGGCTCTTTTTCCCCTCTTTTCTTAAAAATCTCAGCCGTGGAGTCTCGAGTGCTGGGAGTGTTTTCTTTGCACTTGTCCAGCTCGAGCACAAAGAGGCCCCAGTTGGGTGCCTGGAGTTTCTATAACACGTTGAATAATAGAAGGAGTTTGGACATACATGACAAGGCTTCTTTTGGTGCAATATAGTAGGGATATACTTTGCTGTATGCACATACATGTCCTAAGGAAATCAGTAACTTCTGATGGTGTGTGTTATATAAAAGGATGTTAAAAAAGGAATAAATCTATTGCAATTCAAATTACATGTGGAAAAGATATAAGTAATAGCCAAAAATAAAGTTAACACAAGGATGCAGGAGTGAGGAAGAGGTATGTGTTAAAGCAGCCATAGCTATTGCAAGTCCAGGAAGAAGGTGCAAGGTCTCTTTTGAGCTTCCCAAATCCATAGTGAATATCTCTTGCCATGCTCATCTTGCCAGGTGATCTCTGAACTCCAGTAAATCCCTGTCAGTGCATGTTCTGGGAAGCTCTAATGGGGAAGAGCCTTGCAGATCCTGCAGCTGCCAAGCCTCGTACTGAGGAAACACCTGGCAAGTGTCAGGCTGAAATACAGACAGTGAGACCCCCTGACAGTCTGAGGTGAACCCTGGGCTCTGGTCTGAGCTGACAGAGAGCCATTCCCAAGCATGCTGCCATGTCCCAGGACAGTCCCAGAGCACAAGAGTGGGAAATGCTGCTGGTTTTGCCACCAGGCTGTGTCTGAGAGGATCAGACAGCCCGGAGCACACCCAGCATGGGAGGTCCAGCAGTAGCACCACGGGCTGGCAGCCCAAGGCACAGACTGTGGAAAATTGAGCTGGATTTGCTGCTTTGTGTGAAAGTCTCTTTCGTTCCAGTGCCTGTGTTTGTCTGGTGGCTAAAGGGAGGGAGGAAAGCCAGGAGCAGGGATTTTCCAACCCCAGGCAAGGCATTTATCTGGGCAGTTGTGTCTTTGTGGCCCCCAGTCAAACCAGGGGAGCATCCACTTGTTTTGGGGGTAATTTTGTAAGGATGGGAGAGTGCAGCACCTTGGCAACAATCTTGGAAATGACAGTCACTAAACTTTTGTGCCTGTTGCATTTACGAGAAAAAGGAGGACTCCCAGGTCACAAAGTTGATAAAATGATGCTCAGTGTTTGCCTATCAATGTTGTACTATCAGAAGAAAAAAAATAAGTGGTGAATAGAAAAGATGGGCAACATGATAGGGCAGCTAATTAATATTTTTTGGTAGGAAACTCCCATGAATAGGAGAATTTCTAGATGGTTCTGGGTGCAGATATGGAGTGCTTTTGGGAACAAGGGGTTTGTTCTGGGATCACAAGTAGAGTTACAAAAGTGAAAGCACCTTGACTCAGTCATTGTCGAAATCTTTGGCGTTAGTGTGGCAGCCTCCATCTGTGTTTACAAACTGAGATTAAGGGCTTTATTTCCGTTTTGTTAATGAAAGCTGGGGTTTAAGAGTCTTACAGCTAACAAAAGACCCAAAGCCCTTTGTCAAATGCAGGTCTGTGTTCAGCATGACTTCAGAGTGGCCTGTTGCTCTCCTTTCCCCTCCTGGCTTTCATCCCAATGTAAAATGGGGATGTAGTTATCCAAAGCCTTGCACATAATTCTTCTTTCCTATTTTCCACGATACTTAAAAGTTGGGCAGGATGTTAATGTGTTCCACCCCCTTAGTTTATTTAAAACTCATCTTGCTCACATTTCAGTCAAGCTTAGCAGAAACTCACCCCTTGGCCAGGATCATGACATGGTAACTTTGGGGGTTTCAGCAGAGATTGCTTGTTTGACTTTTGCCTGGATTCAGTGACTTAGTTCCTCAGGCTCCCTCTCTGATGAGAGGAGAGTGAAGGACACTTGAAAGGGATATCTTTGAAACTTCCCTGCTTTCCTGAACTGTTTGCATTGGTTTCTCCTTGTTTCTTACCTTCCCTTGCTCCTTCTGAGCCCACTCTGAAAAAGGACTGTGCAAACAGAAAATAATAATACAAAGAAAAAATTAAAAAGGGTCTTTTTGTAGTTGAGCTGGAAGGATTAATGGTAAATTTTTGTGGAGTCAGCACTGCAACAGCTCTGGTTACTGAGCAACAAGCCCTGAGCTGGTCAGGCACCTCTTCCTTTTCTGTCCTGGACACTGTACAAGGCTCATCCAAATGCATCCTTCATTTCATGTCCCAGGGCAGCCTGTTGTAGTCTAGAAACACAAAAGCCTTCAGGACACTTACTTTTAAATGAACTCCCAAGCTTTGTAACTTGAAGCATTAAATCATGATTGTAAACTCTCACTTGAAAAAGGTGTTCAAGGCAGAGGGCATAGCAAGGGTTGGGAAAGTGGAATAAAGCTCCAACCAAGTTCCTGAATCCAAGGCCAGTTTCCAGGCATTTGTGTCCCAGAATGGGAGCAGGTGGTGTCGGGGTAGGAGCTCCTGGTGGAGCAGTGGCTGTGAGAGCTGCTGCCAGCAGCAGGGCATGGCTGAGGTGTGGGCAGGACACGCTCCACTGGCCTGTCCTGCTGCTCCATGCAGGTACCAGAGACTTCCCTGAGCCTCCCCATTGCTCTTCCTGCTGGGACTTGGGAGGCCTCGTGCTGGTGTCTAGTGGGGAAGAACGTGGCAATGCCCGTCTCCAGGTGGCCCAAGGTCATGCTCACAGTGTTGTAAGATAATAGGTTGGGGCTGAGATTCTTTGCCTTCTGTCTTGTAATTTTTAGTCTTCTCAAATATGACTTTTCCATTTTTCTTTCTACAAATACAAATTACTGCCAACACTTTTTTTTTTCTCTGAAATGAGAAAAGGATATTCACAGTCCAAGGGCTTTAGGAAACCTCTACTACTGCACACTTCTAAGAGTTAGGAGCAGAGCACTTCTGATCCTCAGCCCCTGCCCTGCCACTGCTGCTCCCTATTTGAGAGGATGCAAGGACTAAATTGAATTGTTGATGCTCTACATCACCACAGGCTGTTCCCAAACCCTGTACCCTACTGCTCTGCTGACTTTGGCACTCTGGAGAGGTGACACTGTTAGACATCTCTCGTTCAAGTAGCTGCTCGAAGGCTGTCATAGTGCTTGTAGTGCTGAGACACACCTGCAGTGTTCTCACAGTCACGTGGAGATATCTGTGCCTGTTCCTCACCAGCTTATTTAACATCTGGTGAACTTGTTTTGTTGGACTCCCAGAGTATCTCGACCTGCAAGGACCTCACAGGGATCATCCAGTCCAACCCCTGGCCATGCACAGACACCCCAACAATCCCACCCTGTCCCATTGTCCAAACCCTCCTGGAGC
>JAWWEE010000037.1:3553455-3574081 GCA_035221455.1 Xenops minutus | reverse complement strand
AGCGACAGGGACCATCCCAAGGGTCACGGAATGGTTTGGGCTGGAAGGCACCTCTGGAGATGCCCCACTCCAACCCCCCTGCCAGGGCAGGGTCACCTGGAGCAGGTCAGTCTCTCTCAGGGACTTACAGGTATAGGTGATCTCAGTTCCTGGCACATCTCTGTTCAACTAGGTGTTTTGCTTGCAACTACCAACACAGCAGGCTGGGTTTCCCTCCCTAGACTCCTCTTCCTTGCTCTTCTCCTCTGCCTGATGTCTGGAAAGGCTGCTGTGCCTCCCTCAGACTGGACTGGGAAATCTGAGATGTTGGCTGATGTGGGGAAAGCAACCAAAGCTGGCAGAACTGGTTGGTTGTGGCTCATATAGTCCATGTCCTGTGGTGTGTTGCCAGCAGCATGCTCTCCCTGCCATATTATTTACATTTGTGCTCAGTGTGTTCTTCTCTGGCTCGAAGAACAAAAGCATGCTGGTATGGATGGGTGACAATGCATAGCTTTGTTATTAAAATTGGGACTTTTCCCGCTAGGACTTTTGCATTGGAAAATAGCATCCAGTGATTAATCTCCTGCTGGCTTTGTTCTTTTTATGACCAAGGGATTGGCTCTTGGAGGACTTCCTGCTTTTTTGGAGGGGCTTTGCAAGGTTGATTAATCTGTAGTAATAGTGGCTGGAGTCACCAGGGTTTCTATAGTGACCAGATGGAGATAAGAAAGTACTTGGTAGTGGTAGTTGCTGAAGATGCTGGATGCCAAAATTGCAAACTGTTTTTAAACAGGCCAGCCAAGCAAGAGAGATCTGTGGCTCCACAGTCAGCTTGGACCTGAACATCCTCTTTGTTTGGCTGAACAAAACCCAGATAAACAAAACACTGAAGGCAATTAGCTTTGTTTGCTTGCCTTTGTCCCCTCTTCTTCCAAATCATTGTAAAATTCGGAATAATGCCAGTGAATTCTGTAGCTATTCAGTGGACAAAAGCTGGTGCACAGGAGATGAGAAAAAAATAAGTATAATACTGCTGTTTTCAATAACCAGCCCACTCAGTTTTAGCCTTTACTCCATTTACTTTCTCTTTTCCAGATGTAAGGAGATTTATTTGATCACTCTTGTAAATGAGAGCACCAAGCACTGCTGTAACCAGGGATCTGGGTGTTGGTACCACACTTCTGGGCAGGTCTCTGCTTTCCAGTCTCCTTTCTCGAGAAGTTTCACATCAGCCTCTTGGCTGTGCCTGGGGTTATGGGTGTCACTTGTGACTCAGTGTCACCAAGGGGATGTGCTGGGCACTGGGCCATGGGGTTAAGTAATAAGTTTCCTGGATATACATGCTGTGAAATTTGCTATGGAAAAGGGTTAATTCCAACCTCCCCCTTGTTACAAAAGCTTTTTGTCTACCCTGTGCACTGGTTGAAGAACTGCTCCCATCAGAGCCTGTCACAGGAACACTCCTGCATGGAGCAGGGATGGAAACCCCCAGGCTGCTGGGAGGGGACCAGTGCTAAGCAGTGCAGGTACCATCCAGTGCACGAGGCAAAGGCAGCATCCCTTGATGGAAAAAATACAAGTGTGGGAGATTTCTGAGTATTGGAAGCTCACAAGCTGATGTTAAGCCTGCCTGAACTTGCTTTTGCAAGCACCACACAGCCCCAGTCTGCCATGGAGTGCATCCAGCTTTGGTTGTTCCATCTTTCCTTGATCTCTCTGCTCTCTGCCAGCCCCACGGAGAGGGGCAGGGGGCTGGTGTGTGTGTGTGTGACACAGGTTCCCACATCAGTTTACTCCCACAGGTCCTAAAAGCTTCCTTATGGATTTTTGCATGAATGCACTTGCTCTAATGGTCTGAGTGAGGGTTTGTGGTCCAGCCTGTTGTTATTTGTAGTGCTGGAGCTGCTGCACCAACGATGCGACCTGAGTGCTGTGGAAGGTGATGGGTGTGCTGTGCCCTGGGGCAAAGGCAGCCCGGCTGGAGCAGCTTTTCCCATCCCCGTGACTTTTGGGGACAAGGATGGGGCCTTCCCCTGCTGAGGAAATGAAAATGAAGGAAGAGGCTGGGCTGTGTTGTTGCTGGTAGCTCTGTGCTTTCTTCCCCAGCTCCGTATCAGTCTCTGCCTGTGACAATGACCCAAGTCCTCGCTGTCGCCTCCACCTGGGGCTCCTCTTTTCCTTTCCCAGGCTGTCCCCCGGCCGTGCCCGGGCTCCGAGGGGCAGTGCAGTGCATGGGGACAGGTCACCCATGGGGACAGGTCACCCATAGACACATCCCCCATAGCCGCTCTCTCAGCCGGAGCCGCGGCGCAGCGCGCTCCGTCGGGGATGCTTCGGGGCAAATGATGCTCGGCAGCCTCAGCCTCTCTTGGGCTCCCTGGGAGCACCCCCGCGATGCTTCACCTTCCCCAACCCTTGTAGCATCGCCGTGGACACACGGTGTGGAGTGTGCCCGGAGCTGCCCGCAAGCCCCGTCGCTGCGGGATGTGCCAGCGCAGCCTGGAGCGGGATGGGCTGGGATGGCACAGAGCACTCCAGCAGGGTTGCACCGCTATCCCCAAAGCCTTCCTCCCCTCCAAAGCCTTTGCCGGGGGTGCCTGGGAGGGAGGATGGGGTCGCCACGTGTGGTCTGGGAGCAGCACGGACAGTGCAGAATAGGGGTGTTGAACCCCTCAGCAGGGACAGGAGCTCTTTCAGGTCCTTCCCTGGAGAAAGAAAGCTGGAAGGGGTAACTTGTGCAACCCTACTATATGGGGGGTAAATCCCCCTAAGCAGACCAGGTCAGTGGGATGGCACCAGCAGCCCCACAATGTCCCATCATCAGCCCCAGGCTGGGACAGGAGGGGACCAGGGCATTTCTCTGTGTCCCACTGCAGTAAAAAGCCTGGTTGAGGCTGTTTGATGTCGGGTTTTTACCTTCACTTTGCGTGGTTATTTCTGGCCAAGGGAAGATTAAGCCTTCAGTGGGTGTTTGGTATGTCAATAACTATAATTAAGATTTTGTGGTTCTCTTGCAAACTCTGGAATCTGTAATTTTCAGCAAAGTCCCCTCCTAGCATTGCTAAGGGGAGAGGGGAGTCTTTGTGGAACTATAAAAAATAAAAAGACATTTAAAAAACAAAGCTATAAAATAAAATGCTAATCAGTGCATTTACAAATATTTAAATTCAATGGTATTTCCCCTTTAAAGGAGGAGGAAAATAGAAATCTTGGCATTTCTTGCTATCTTTCAACTACTTTGAGGAAAATTTTACCCAGAAACTAGTTTGTTCCTGTTGTTTAATAATGGCATTTCAGGGGTGGGGGGAAAGTAAAAACCAGCTCAGGATGAGGGGGTGAAGAATACAGAGAAACTTTATTTTCTGCACAAGGTCCCTTTGCTGATCATGTCCATAGGACAGACAAGTTTTCCAATACCTACCCAGTGCAGTGGTCAAGGGGAGGGAGGCTCTGAGGATTTGTGGCACAGTGGGAATGGATTCCTGGACTCTCCTTGCTTTGCTGTTCACTGTGATCAGATGGGACATGTTACTAATGGCCTGGCTTTATTTTCTGAAGTTGGGGTGGTAAGTCCAGCTCCCAGAGATTGCTGGGAATGTGCAAATGCCCTCGTACAGAATTACACTTTTATGTAACTGGCTTTCTGTACATCCAGCTGGGAATTAGGGAAAATTGCGTGTGTGGGTGATGAATCAAGGACCACTTTAATAATTGCAAAGTGCTTTTAGGATGTGATGATCAAAGGCATTTTAGGGGCATCAAAGTGGTTTTTTTCTTGTGCTAACAACCTGTTCATCAGGTGTTGAATGGGGATGGTTGGTTTGGGGTTGGTTTGGGTGTCCTGTGTTCTTTTGAAGAGGGCAAAGGTGAAAACCCACATCAGTTAATGACTGAGGCTGTGTTGGCCCCTTAGCAATGAGGTGTCAGGTGCAGGGTACCAGCCTTCCACTGCAGATACTGTACCTGCTCCCTGCCTGGGGCACATCCACTGACAGGGATATTAACAAAGTGTTGTTGCTTACTCAGGCTTTTGAAGATGTAAAATATTGAATAGTCTCACTTATTTTGTTCTCCTCATTAATGCAAATCTTTCAGTGAGTTTTGGTCTGATTTGTGTGCTAAATGTGGGATTTGACAGTAAAAGAGCCACAGTTAGGGCCATTTGGAGAAGACCATCTCAAGATATATAGAGCAAAGGAATGAGATTAAAAGTTGCCCTTTTAAAATTAAGAAACAGTTCAATCTCAGCTCATAATGAAGAAAAGTCAGAGAAAAGCATTGTAACGGAAGCAGGGCAGGTGTTCAGGCTGACTATGAAGTGAGATGACACAGATAAAGCATAAATTTTGTTTATATTTCGTGAGTTTGCCAGTGGAAAGGTTTGCTGATGACACACAATCAGATGTTCCATATGAAGAGAGACTTGACTGTTTTCTGAGAAATTGGAGAGTAAACAGTGTTTCTTCCTTGGCTTTTAGAGTATAAAACCTGACCCTGAACTAACTCTGGTCAGTGACAAGGCTGATCTTCAATCCCACACACTCTGGGGCAATGGCAAGTAGGAAAAGGGCATAAAAATGTCTTGATTTGATCTGTACAACAGTTCCCCTATAATGATGCCACTGGATGCTGCAAATGAGGACTAACCCCTTTGGCCACGTTTTTGAAATATCATAGAATCACAGAACCACAGACTGCTTTGGGTTGGAAGGGACCTTGAAGATCATCTCATTCCAACCCCCTGCCATGGGCAGGGACACCTCCCACTAGCCCAGGTTGCTCCAAGCCCCATCCAACCTGGCCTTGGACACTTCCAGAGATTAATTCCTTTTTAAAAGCAATAGGAATAGTGACTTCATTGTGTAGGATTGAGTAGTAGATACTTTAGATAGGAAAATCCTAACTAAAGTAAAGGCTTTCCTGGTTAGCAGTGCAGAGATGCCAATCGTGCTGCACACACCAAGCTCTGCCTGGCTGCCGTGGGGCAGCTCCCACTGCAAATCCAAGCATTGCAGGGCTGTGTGGGAATTGGTCCAAGTGTGTAGTTAAGGGGGATTTGCCTTTGGCAGAGAGAAACTACCTTCAACAAAGGCATTGATGGGATTGGAGTCCCTGATGCTCCAATTATTCCTTTAGTGAAGGGATTTATGAGCCACATGGAACAGACAAGCCCAAGAGTCTTAATGTGCTGGAGGTAAAGGATCAAAATAGGCTGTCATAGAGACAAAGCAACTCTGTTACTGGTAGATTTTTCCTCTTCAAAGGAACTGGAGTAGCCACAGGTCCGTACAAGCAGAAATCCTGGAGAAATCAGAGCATGTTCAGGAGGCCTGGGAAGTCAATAGGAGCCTTTCTCTTGGCCCTGAGAGGCTTCACACAGGATCTCCATGCTGGCAGGGCTGGAACAATGCTGATTAATTTGTTTATACTGTATCTAACTTGCTGGAAGGTTCACTGCAAGTTTGGCCCCATTAGAGCTGAGCAAGAGGGTGGTTAGTGGGGATGGAGATGGTCCAGCCTCTGCCATTCTGGACCTGTGTGTCCATTCAATCCAGCAGCATACAAGGGCTCCTGAGCTTTTGATCCTTGATGACAGATCCCACTGTGAAGCTGCTTTGATGCATTCTGTACATTACAATCACATTTCAATGACAATAAAATTAAAAAGCAAACAAACATCTCCCAAGCTCTGAAAACAAATAAGCAAACAAAGTCCCCTTCCATGAAATCCCATTTCAATCACTTCATTTTATTTCTCTTTTCTTGGGGAGGAGGAGACTTATTTCATGAGTGGGTGTATAAATATTGACTTGATTTTTTTATTTTTTTTTTGAGAAACAGACACAACCAGGTCTCTTATGAGTTCTTACCCAAACATGGGTAAATACAGCCTTTCTGCAGTGGCTCCTGTTTGGAGAGCTTTACCAAATACTATTGCTGTTGAAGTGGAGAGTGAGTGTGCAGATGTAGAGAAGTGTGTTTGCAGGAATAAAAAAAAAAATCTATTAGCTTTGAAGCAGATTTCTATAGTCTGGGTTAACACAGTGAGTATGTCAGAAGAGAGTTCTCTGGAAATGGGCTGTGTTTCTGCTTTATATGTTAACAATTCGAGTGAAGTATGAAGAAATCAAGCATTGTTCTGCTCTAAGTGGCACAGATTGCGTTTCAGTCAGTGCAGATAAAGCATTAGGAACTGTCTGCTCTGCTCCAGGAGATGGATTTGAATTGCATGTTTAATCAGCAGGGCTTTTTTTTTACACAGGACTTTACAGCCAGATAAAACTGAACGCTCTCTAATGAACTGTGCATCTGGAGGATGGCAGGTTGTGCTGAATATAAAAGCTGGTTGGGAAATAGATTTACACTTAGTCCTGTATGAGAGGCTGCTGCCAACTGCAGAGTAAAGTAATAATAGTCCCTGGCAGTGCTTGATGTCGGAAGGTCTTAAACCTCTTTACACATAAGATGATCTGTATCACAAACTTCACTCTAGAGACAATAAAACAATGGCACAAAAGCAATGGTTTAAGTTGCTTTAGGTCACCCTGCAGGTCACTGGAGTAGTGCAAACCAAGCCTGAGCTCTGCTGGGACCTAGGTTAGCATGTGAGCCTCTGGATGCTGCTGCTTTCAGGCAGACCAAAGCCTCCTGGTTCAGCCCAAGGCAGCCAGCACCAAGCAGCCTTTAAGGAATGGGTGACCCCTCTTTCCATCTAACCAGCCACAGCACTTTTCATCAGAGCAGGGACAAGCAACTGGTCACAGAAATAGCTGAGTACAATTACTAAAGGAAATGGTGTCATTAGCAGTATGTTGTGCCTTAGGTGAAGTTAAGCAATTCCTTGTTATGTTTGGGTTGTCTCTTAAGGTTGCTCTCAGATTGTACAAACCAAATTGCAGTTGCTGTGGTGTTGATAGCTCAGGACACAGCAGAGTTCAGGCTTTTCCTTAACATACATATGTGTGTACATGCCAAGGGGTGGCTCATCCTTGTTGCTGCTGAAGAAGCTCTAGTGGTGTCATTAGCGAGCCCAGCACAGGGTGGAGGCTGAGTGATGCTCATCTCGACTCTTCCTTCATTGTGCCCTGGACTTATCATTTCCACTTCATCTTCTTCCTGCAGGAATGACTTCTCTGACCAGTAAACTGCTCCCACGGGCACCAGGGCACAGGATTATCTTCCTATAGCAGATGGAAACACAAAATACCTCTTGCTTAGGCAGTAAAAAGCTACCTTTTCGTTTTAAATAGTATCTTAAGTGTTGGTTGTAACAAATTGCTGTGATGTTTTCTAAGCACTTTTTCCTTTCCCTGTCCCCTGGAAACTGCTCAGAGTCTGACCCAGGCTTATTTTCTGTCCTGCACAAAGAGTTTGTTGCAGGCATTTGCACTGTAACCTGCCATCTCTTGAAGGCCAAGATCTTGCACTGATTTCCATCTCCCTTTTGAACGTGGCCTTGAGGCTGGCTGGGTGTGCACTTGAGCTCCAGCTGCCACCAGCACCATGTCCTTGCCCTTAAGCATGTTCATCCACAGAGCAAACAGCATCCCTTCTCTGAAAGGAACCTGGCCTGACTCTGCAGTTGGTGCCTTCCCATGTTTGTTGTCTGCAGCTCCCAAGTCATTGTCCAGTGTGTTCAGAACAGGTCAGGCTCATTGCTCCTACATCAGTTCTGCATTGCAAGTGAAGAGAGTCTGGCACAAGCACTGCCCCACATCTGCATCAGTGACACCAGATTAAATAAGCACTGATAGACCATGCTAGAAGTGGGCAGTGCTGCCTAAAAGTCCTAAGCATTGGGCACATGTGATTTGCAGAATTCAGACTTAAATTTTGCCCACTGTGTAAGTGCCACAGTGGCAGTTGTCCTTAATGTGCAGGAAATTGGTCACCAGGCACTTTTATGTGCTGGTGTGATGTCCATCTTTTCTGAAGGGAAAGGAGCTCTCAGGATGGTTCTGTTTCACGCAGAAAAGATGTGCTGTTTCTTTAGAGAGATCACATTACCTGCACTCACCCAGGATAGCACACAACCACCTCCATGAACCCACCAGGGACCTTTGGCACGTTGGTGGGAAAAGCACTTGTGCTTACTGATGCATTACTGCCTTTAACTATCAAACCTCCAGACTGGGAGAACTCCTGTGCAGCTCTCAGTGGGGATTTTGGTGGTGAATTTCTTCCTCTCCCCATGGTAAAAGGGGTAAACTTGACCTTGGTTTTCTGCTGTGTAGTTCAAGTGTAGTCCAGCATTGCTATGCCACAGGCAGCAGAACAGCCTGGTCTGGTGTTTGGACTGAAGGACACAGCTGAAAGTTGCCTGATGGTGTTGACTCCCTTGTGTTTTCTAGCAGCACTAATGACTGGATAGGTCCTAAACCAGAGGGAAAACAGATAGATAAACCAGGAAATAAAGGGATATGTATAAAACCAGGCAGTCTTTAATAGAGGCAGTCAGGAGCTGTGGTATCTCCTGTCAAAGCCTGTTGATGTGTTACACTGTCAGGGCTGACCTGTCAGCCCAACACTGCTGCTGCCATCAGCTGAACAATTGCTTCACAGCCACCCTGTAAAAAACTGCAGTTCTCTAAATATCTAAATGGACGAGTACAACAGAGCTCTAATCAGCAGCCAGCATTTCCCTGGGAAGGGTGGGCTTGGACTTGTATCGCCGCATTGTGTTTCCTCCCATTCCGATGGAAAAAGGCTCTGTTTAATGATTAACAGCCATTGCTGCCTCTCGGCTGGCTGGGCAGCCCGATGTGATAGGGTGCACTTGGAAAGCACAGAAAGATCAGTCTCTGCCAGACGTGGCATCCCCACAGCACCGGCCAGGGGACAAAAGCCTTTAGTGTTCCCCGAAAAGAATTTAAAACATTTTCCATCAAACGGCTGCAAAAGTTCAAACGTGTCACCGGTAGCCTGTGGCACAGGATGGGAATGGCTTTGGCAGGAAGGCTCTGGAGAGGGGGGAAAATAGTGCTGGGCAGTAAATTGGTGTTATGTACATGAGTTTTGGGCTTTCTGTACACATCCTCTATAATTAATACTCTCCATAGTGCACTGAGAGCAAGAAACAGAACCCACACCAGCTCCTGCATCACAAATAGCCACCAAACAGCAAACCCTAAAACCAGGAGTGCTGCATGTCCTGCTCCTCAGCAGAAACCTCCTAATCTTGCAGTGATGGTTGAAGCCAGAAAGAGAACTGTCTGTTGACCAGATCCCAGCCATGCCAGATTCTGCCTTCATGGAGATCATGGCTCTGCTATGGAGGGTGAAACTTCTCAGCAAGCAAACAAAGCTCTTCAGCAGGTTTCTGCTGATGATCAGGTCCCTTCGGGGTAGGGAAGACTTTAATCCAGGGCTTGAACTAGTGCCAGTCATTCGAGTAGGGCTCGTGTGTGTGAAGTGCTGGTATGGTCGTGTTAAATGCAGAATCTGAACAGAAAAGTCGTGTAGGGATTAGGAAATCCTATACAAGGAATTACATACCTGAGATAGCACTGCAGCCAAGTGTGGAACACTCAAAGGGAGCAGGAAGGGATAGAAATGATTGCTGTGGTGTAAATGTCTGTGCCATCCCCACAGCCAGGGCTCAGTACCAGACTCTGAGCCTACAGCCCCCCAGGGGCTCTGGCTGCCAAGGCTGCTGGTGTTTGTGGGGTAGGTGTTGAGTCAGCCCTTGGCCACACATCCCCCAGGGCTGGAGATGGGCACAGCCAGTGCCTCCTGTGCCACCGCCTGGAGTTACTGTGGCTGTGCATGGGCTGTGAGATGAGCCCCATTTCTGTGGATGGTTAAGCTCCTGTTCCTGCTGGGTTTACAGGTGTGGATCCAGCCCTCCCCAGCAGTCCTGCCCCATGTGGTACGTGTTCTGGGGCCATGGCTGCATCGTTGTGTCTTCCCATGATTGCTGAGCCCATCACCCCTTCAGGGCAGGGGCACTGCCCACAGGCTGGGATCCCATTCCCTATGGCTCCAGCAACTCTTAGCCAGGTACCAAGTTTAGATACTCCAGATCTGAGCTGGGTGTGGATCACCAGCCCAGAGGGGAGTGAAAGGCTCTTTATCCCACCTCTCCTTTGCATGTTTGTTTGATCCCTCCCACCAGATTTTCCGGTGCTGTGGGTTTTACTTCTGCATGGTCATGCCTCGGTTTTAAACCTGAATAGGGTATTTATCTAAATATATCCAAATACATCCCTCTAATTCCTTGTGAGTTCTGGGGGCAGTGAGTGATCTGGGATACTTTTTGGACAAGGCAAAAACGTTTGAACTGTAATTCAGTGTTGTCCTCCAGGCCAAGCCAAACTGGGAGGGCAAGCCCAGGTTAGTGTCTGGGATTCCTCTGCCCCTTGAAGCCGGGCACTGTGAGTCACACAGGGCAGCTCTATCACCACTTGCCACGGTTCTGAGATGCCTCTGCTCGGTTTTCCAACAGGAGCAAAGAGACAAAATTATACTAATAAAAGCCTTGATGCTTAACCAAGCTATGGCTCCTGAGGAGAGGTGGGTACTGGTTCTTCTGGAAACTGGCTAAATACAGCTGAGTATTTCAAATGCTCTATTTATTCAGGCTGTAATGACATGTTGCTTTTCTGGAGAGGTGCGTTTCATGAAAAGCAAGTGTTCTGTTCCCTGTTCCCCACGTTGTGTGGTGGAATTCCTCCTCCCTTGTACTTTTCTTATTTTGGCTAATTAAGCTATAGCAGTCAATTCTCATTCCTTTCCTCCCCCTCCCCCTTTTCATTTTGCTGCTGTGCTGATTTACTTCAATTTATTTAGTGTTTTAAAACAGTTCCTATTTAAATTTGGAAGGGAAGAAAAATAAATCTGCTAAATATATTTCTATTCAGATCATATGTTGTGGCTTTTCTCTTTTTGAAGAATGAGGTCTAATTTTTGAACCTGAATTCACTTGGCACTAGTCTTGGTTTCAGCAATGTTGGGTTTCCTTTTGTTTTAAACTAAGTCCCTTTTTCCTACTGCTGGGCTACATTTATGTCTCTGTGCTAGCAAAGCTTTTATGCATGTGTTTGGTTTTCATCTGAACAAAGTATGTGCAGAGGATTTGAGGATGGGGCCTTCAGTGAGTTTTATGGTGGTGCAATGGTGTGGACCCGGAGCATCACCAGTCCTTTCCCAACTGCCTGTGCACATCCCATTTGGATAAGTCTTTGCAAAAAGATGCAGGACATCATTTTCCATTCCTTTTTGTCCCTCTTTCTCTGGGAAGCCAGACCTTATTCCTTTCTGGATAGAGTGGGGGTTTTTTGAGGGAAAGGATGTTTACTCAGTATTTTCTGCATTTAGAAGAGAGCAGGAGGATATATGGTGTGTATTCAACAGAGGAATTAACACATGTTTCTTTGTAAAGTGTCTTCTAATAGATTAAAGGTTTATCTTAAACACTTTGGCTTGGTTAGAATATGTTTCTTAGTGAGGAATGTGTGACTGAGAAACATGGAAAAAGCAGCTGGGGAAAAAAATAGCTAAGAAAATTAGAGATTTTATGGGATTTCTGACAAGCTATGTCACTGCCTGTTGTCCCTAAAGTCCCAGTCCTCAAAGCTGGACTGGGTAGGTCATCTGAGCTCTCCTGGGCCTTTGTTTGGAGGGCTTTGAAACAGGAAACAGGTTTGTCTGTGAGTTGGAGTTTCTTATAAGTATCAGGATGTATAAGCTAGCCGTCCCCTTCTGGGAAGGTTTTCTGGAGGACAGAGGACTGTGAGGCTGTTCACAATACTGCTTATTTCAATTTTTACTATTGCTTAAAACTTTCTCTGTTATAGCAACCGTGGAAGCAGAATGCAGATGCCTCAGAGCAAAGGTATGAATAAAATCTTCTGCCTATAGAAACTGAGAGATGCAAAACCACAGTCCCAGCGAGCAACCCACAACTAAGTCAAATATATGTATTAATGGAGAGAAGTCCTTACTATGCATGGTAACAGATGCCATACGGGAGATCTGATTTATGGTGCAAACCTTAACTTTTGGCCACATTCTGAGGTCAGGTTTTTGAGTAAAACCTGCATTGCTGAGTCAGACCAGCAGGTTCTTGAATTTTCTGCTCTGAATGTAATGTAACATCATTCCCCTCTCGCCTCGGGTTCAGGTACTTGGGTTGATGAGGGTTCTATTTGCAGATGGGGAGTGGGTAGCTTTAGTGCCCATACCCAGCTTTGGGGTGCTTTAGTCCTTTCCCCTGGCTCAGGCGATAGTGTAGGAAGATACAAGACACCTTTGCAGAACGAGCCCGTGAGGTGGCTCAGCTTTGATTCGCATCCCACGCTGGTGTCTCGGACCCGTGCCCGATGCTCAGTACCTCGCAGGACTCGTCCTGTGCCCTTGCAGCCCTGTGGATCTCACAGTCCCTGCAGCCCCGTCCCCTTGCCCTGTGGATCTCACAGTCCCTGCAGCCCTGTCCCCTTGCCCTGTGCATCTCACAGTCCCTGCAGCCCTGTCCCCTTGCCCTGCCAGTGACCACACAGCCCTCCCGTCCCTCCTCCAGCCCCCTCCGCTGCCCGTGGGGTGCCCGGGGTGCCCCCCTGCCCGCCGAGCAGCGCTGATCCTGCCCCTCGGAGGCTGGATCTCTGCTCATTAGCTGCTGTTTGCTGAAACCGGATACCTGGGGCACCCCCGCCAGCCCGGAGTCCCCGGGCTGCAGCTATTTAAAAGGACAAGGGCAGCCTCAGAGCTTCCACCTCTTTCACATCCATGTCCCTCGCAGCGCCCGCTCCCGACCGCTCTTGTCTCCTGGATCCCTGCAGCATCCATGACCCACGAGTGGACCGACGGCCCGTGGGGGACCTGCCCGTGCCAGCCCCGGGGAAGGATTATCTGCTGAATTTGGGGGGGTCCCCGAGAGCCCCGGCCACCTCTCCCGGGCTCCCGGTGCAGGAGACACCTTGAGACTGACGGGGAACGAGGGAGGAGAAGGGGCTTTTGGGTTCGTTTGGGGTTTTTCTCCCCCCACCCCTTTTTTTTTTTTTATTGTTGCATTTTTTTTTAAAGAAGTAGCAATTGCCGTGAGCTGCGGGACAAATGAATGGGGCTGCGAGGAGATGCTGCTCAGCCTCTCGCCTCGCTGCAGAGTAAGTGCCCAAGGCAGAGGGAGCAGGGCAGGGGGCACCCAGGGGTGCAGGGAAGGAGGTGGGAGGGCTGCCCTCACCTGCCTCAGGGAATCCCATGGAGCTCAGGGATTTGCTCTGGACAAGAGGGACCCGTCGGTCGCCCTGGGAGGTGCACGGTGGCTGGGTGGGACTTGGGAAGAGGAGGGGGCAAAGGGATGAAGGTTTTATCCACGTGTAGAAGTCCCCTCTCCTGGCAGAGCTGGCCAAGTGGACTTGGGATCCCACTTGTACTGATGGACCTTGCACAAAGAAACTGATTGTCGTCTCCCTGCCCCCCGGGCTGCAGATTCCCGTCCCTTGGTGCTGGGAGGAGAGGGGGCTCTGGAGATGCCTTGGGGATGTAGAGCAGGGCAAGGAGGGGAATAGGGGCATGGGGGGCTTTTCTCCTTCGAGCCTGAGCCCCATCTACGGGCTCACAACTACCTCCACCAAGGGGAGAACTGTGTCAGGTACCTTATAATGTGTGTCCTTGCTAGCCCGGGGTGAGGTGGGTTGAGGCCAGTTTGGGGCTCCTGGCCCTGGGCAGGTGAGTGCAGGTGAACAGCCATCTCCATCAGCAGCTTCCCCAGAGCAGGGCCTGTGCTTCCTTTCCTGGAGCCTGGAAAGGGTCTTCAGTTCCTTCCCAGCAGGTCTTCTGGCCCAAAAGTAGGGTTTTTTCTTTCCCCCTTTTTTTTTTTAAAAAAATTATTTATTTATTTAGTATTATTTTATGTAAGTTCTTCGGTATTACAGAGGAGGGCAGCAGAGAGAGGCAGTAAGGACATCCTTAAATAATTTTCATTTCTCCAAATCTGCCTTTTCCTCTTCTCTCTAAGTCCAGAGGAGAGATCTTTGGGGGGGTGGGAGGCACATCTGCACTACAAATAAAAATAATAATTACAACCACCAACCAACAACAAAAAAAGTAACAGCTCAGAAAAAAACACTTGAAATCAAGGACTTTGGGAGTCAGAGATCACAGAAATTGTACTATTATTAAGGAGAAGGGAAAAAAAAAGAGAGGCAAGAAATCCAGCGACCATGGGCCAGCCTGGCTTCCTAGCGTGTACTTTGTGTTCTCTCTCCTTTTTCCCAAGGTAATTGCAGTCTGCCGAGAGGGAGTTAAATGGGATTAAAAGATCTGTGTAAGCAAAAGGACCCAGAAGAGAAGGAGGAAGGAGTGAGCCGTCCGGGCCAGGGGTGTCTGTGACACAGCTGAGCCCCTTAGCGAGGCAGAGAGCCGAGCTCCGGGGAAGGATGTACCCACAAACCGGCCTGTCCCCCGATTTCTGATGGATTGCCGCAAAAATTGCCCGAGAGAGACAATGCACTAAAACGTGATGGAGCCGGAATCAGAGCCGGTCTCCAGACTCAGAGCTACAGCGGCAGGCAGGGGGTGAGTACAAACTCCGCTTCCCCCGGCGCTGGGGCTCGGGAAGGGCATCCCGGGCGGGCTGGGGGTGCCGGGGAGCCGCAGGATCCCGGGGTCTGGCAACGGGGTGGGGGAAAAGACATTCCTCCGCCGGGGGATGATGTGAAAACTCCTGGGCTGGAGAGCAGAACGCGCTGGGAGCAGGGAGGCCACGCTGCGGAGCCGGGAGAAGGGGGGAGCGGGGCTGCGGTGTGCGGGAAGGGGGCAGAGCGGGGAGTGGGGCCGGCATGGCCAGGAGGAGCCCCCACCCCACCCGCCCCCCATTCCCACGCCCCGGGGAAAGGGTCTCCCAGCCCGGGAGCTGCTCCGGGGGGTGGGCACCGATGTAAGCCCCGTGCGAGGGATGCGGGAGCGGGCGATCCGCTGCCCCTCGCACCCCTCCGCCCGCCCGGGCACGGCGGGGGCTCCCCCAGCCCCTCGTGGGAGCCGGGGGATGCTGCCCCCGCCCTGCCCCTTGGGGACACGGGTACCTGGGTGTCGCCGGCGCGGTGCTGCGGGACGGGGAGCGCCCGGAGCGCCGGGGCACGGCGGAGGTGCGCGGTGCGGCAGCGCTCCGTCTGCTCGGCACACAAAGCGCTGCTCCCTACCCACCCCTGCGTGTGCGGAAACATCCCGGCCGTGAAAACACCCTGCCCGTCCCCTTTCTGCCACAGCTGGGACCGACTTTCACTATTTTCGTTCTCCAGTGCGTTGTTGTTGTTGTTATTTTGCCGGGGACCAGCAAAGGGTTAATCCCGCTGGCTGCGTTGTCGGATGTACTGATGATTTACCGACACTCCCTTGGAAAGGCTGGGATTCTTCTGCCTGGCAGTTTGAAAAAGTTGTGTACAGGATCCCTCTGCTCGGCTGGGCTGGGAGATGGGGGAAAACCGGGGAAGGGGCTGAGGGAATTTGGGGGCACCCCCTTCCTCCTCCTCCGCCAGGGTCACCCCGCTGCCTCCCCTTCTGCAGAGCCGGGGGGTGGATGGATGTGCAGCTCCCTTTGGAGGCTCGGTCTGCGTGTGGAGTTACACGGAGAGCTCAGACCCTTCCCAGGGGCTGCAGCCGCTCTCCTTGACAAGTTTTCTGTGTGCTCATGTGCTCACAAGAACTGAATTTCAGTGCTTTGGGCTGATGGGTTTTGTTGTTTGTTTTTTGGGTTTGTTTTTTTTTTGCTCAGACGTGGCTGTGGCGTGTCTGGAGATGCTGGTAACTGCAGTGTCTCCCAGTTACACTTTTTTCAATGCTAGGCATGGTCTGGGTGAACCGCCTGGGACGGTGTGAAGGGTGGCTGATGTCAGGAAGGGGAATAGAGATAAAGGTTCCTTTGAAAAAGACCACGAGCAGCGTGGCACAGCGAGGGGACGGTGCTGGGGAGACACTTGGCACGACGCTCAGCAGCTGAGAGAGCCCCAGCTGCTCAGCCTGGGGGAGGATCACGATACAGAGATGAGGACAGGGAGAGCCTGTCCCACATCCTGCCCAGTCCCAGGGCACATCAGACCTGGCTGAGGACAGGTTTGGGAAGGAGGGTCTCAGGAGAAGGCAGCCGGCGGGAGGTGTGTGCCTGCTTCTTCATCTGTCCCAGGCTATCACAGCACGGCTGCACGGGCTTTGGGCACTGCAGTGCCCTGGGAAATCTGGCTCTGGTCTGTCCTGGTGCCTTGGAAGGTGAACGCCTTTTGTTCCAGGGTCTCCCCTGGCCTGTCCCTCCCGCATGCTGCTCCGGCCACTCCTCAGCAGAGGTCGCTTGCTGCCCTTCGCATCATCTCCCGAAGGGATTTTTGGTGCTGAGTTCTGATTTGCTTGGCAGAGTCATGTCCATCCCACCATCCCCAGAGCCTGCTGGTCCCATGGGTATTGAGGGAGGGTCCTTCAATACCCATTGAGGCCATGGGTATTGGAGAGGGTCCTCTGAGCCCTGGGCTGGCCAGGCCACCCTTGTGCTGCTGCAGCTTCCTTGGGGTGGGTGAGGGCTGTGCTGCCTGCAGGCAGCTTGTAATGGGAATGTTCCCACGTGGCACTGGGAGTCCTGCTCATACCAGCACTCCTGCAGCATCCTCTGGAGAAGGGCTGGCAGCTGAGGAGCTGCCGGATGTGCAGGAGACCCGCAGATGGGAGTGGGAGGGCTGGCTCACCGGGGAAGGAGCAGTCATTGCAGAGCGTGCTTTTGAAGCCTTGTCCTGGCTCAAGTTGCCAAAGCTTGTAAAACCAGAAGAACACAAAGTTTTACGGGCTCTGCAAGCTTAACGTGCCCCTCTTGGTCATTTCTGCTGATGCATTTTTGGTGAGCACAGTCTCTCTAAACCACAGGAGGTGGGTTTGTGTTCAGCTCTGCATCGAGTATGTGTCCAGACCGTAGCACTGGTGCTGTTCCACTGTGGTTGTGCCACCTTGGCCTCTTCCAGCCCCAGTGCCACAAGCTGGCCGTGCAGAAGGCTTGATGCTCCTGGAGGCCTCTCATGAGTGCCTTTCTGTTGTCAAAGCCTTGGGGTGCTGGCAAAATGCTGCTCTGGGGCTGCCTAACCCATCCATGTGTTGAATGAGAAAGCTGCACATATGGTGGTATGGCACCCACCCAGCACCACCAAGGTGGGTCAGCCCCTGGGAAGGCCCAAAAGGGCTGGAGAGGAGGCATGGATTCTGTTTTAAGAAGAAAACAGCATTGTGTGCAAGCTGGGCAGGTGTTCTGGGGACAAATCATGGCACTGCTGGACAAATTCAGCAATAGGCTGGCAAATGATGTGTGTGCCTTGGGTACCTGGGGGTAGGGAGGAGGAAATTGCACAGTTCCTGGAGCTGTCCCAGGAGGGAAGGGTGGTGTCACAGCCACGGTTCCAGCTGAGGTCCTGTGTCCAGGTTACCCTTCTCCTGTTGCCTTGATGTGTCCAAGCATGTCCTTTATTAAAGGAAAGTTTCAGCTTCATCCTTGTTCTCCAGTGGGTTGAGGGATTAAAATCTGCAGTGCTTGAAAACCTTTATGAACAGAGTTATGTTATTGACTGGGAGTTGCCCAGGTCTGGTGGTGAGGGGATTGTCTGATATCTCTGACCAGGGACAGACACAGAGCTTATGGGGTTTTTCCCCCTCCCTTTCTTTGCCAATTTGTTAGGGGCATAAGTAGAAATGATGGACGCTTACTGAAGTGCAAATGGAAACAATGGGGAATTCTATACAGCTCTGCCAAACCCCATTCACAAAATGAAGGAATGCAAAGGCGTTTGTTGGAAGGACAAAAAAGGAGTTAGATGACAGATCACGCTTAGCACTTCTGTTTGTCGAGGGCTCCAGTTACTGGAGAACACAAAGGCGAGGGCCAGTTCTGAGTGTTGTCACTTCACCCAGCAGCAAAGTCAATATCCCAGACACACAGGGGAGACCAAGGAGAGGGTTACCAGGAAAGATCCCCTGCTGTAGAGGGTTTCTGGGAGGTTATTTGAGTTGTCACAGCCATGTCAGTCTGGCATCTATCAGGTGAGGAAGTGGGCTGTCACCAGCAGGAGCTGGCAGCTCTAGGACAGCTGTGTGCAATGAATGCACAAGCTCCAGTTCCAATTAGGAGGACAAGAACCAGTGGTTTGGAACCCATCAGACCTCTGTCTGCAGATAGGAGTGTACACCCATGAGAGAACAAGGTGTGAGGTGTCTGCAGGAGGTCACACTGGCCATGCTGGTGCTTCCCCTCCACCTTGTGTGTACTGAAGGTCTGTATGTCCCTCCTGGAGAAGTCCTAAGGGATGCTGGAGGTTGCAGAGAAGCACATATCAGGCCTTTATGCATCCAGACCCTCCTTGTGCCTGGGCTGATGTGCTTTCAGGACAGCAAAGCTGCTTTGCAGTACTTGAGAGCTGCTGCTGTACCACTGCTGAGCTCCCTCCCCTCTGAGCATGATTCGTCCCTTGCTCTTTTGCTGCCAGGACCTTCCTCTGTTCCAAGGAAGCAGCAACTTTTTCTGGCCCTCAGTGGCCAAAACCCTGAGACAGACCTCTGCAAGCACCCCACTAAGGGCGTTTTCATCGTGAATTAAGATTAGATTTGGCAGAAACGGTGCCAGAGAAACACTAGGAATTTCTGGGTTTGTACACATGGTACAAACTCCGGGCAGGGTGGAGGAATTTGGATGTTCCTGTTTGAGATCACCCCAAGAAGGGGTTGAAGTCTAGGCTAGTTTCCCATTTGAGGGAGTTCTTCCAGTTGGGCTACTGGAATCTCCAGTAATAGTGGCGGGATGACCTTTGAAACCCCCAGCTTTGTGCTCTGCTCAGAGCAGCCACCCGGTGTCCCAGTTCGTCTTCTCCCCTTATGACTGCATGTGAAATGAATTTCTAGTTGTCATCTGAAAGCCTGTTTTGATAAACATGTGCCTTGGAGCAGCAGGTTGGACTCTGGATATTCTGTGTACTTGATGGAGGATGATATTTTTGGGAGCTTTTCTGAACAGTAAAATCTTACAGAGGGTGCTGAATTTCATAGAATCATTGAATGGTTTGGGTTGGAGAGACCTTAAAGCTAATCTAATCCAACAACCTGCCATAGGCAGGAATAACTTCCACTCAACCAGGTTGCTCAGAGCCCTGTCCTTGAACACTTCCAGGTGTGGGAATTTCATTCTTCCTCCCTTGGTAGTGACATTTCCTAGATCAGTCTTCATTTTCTCAGTATTGTTCAATGACCTTGGAAATGTATCTTTCTGGGCCATATCTGTTTGTCTGCTCAATTCTTTCCTTAAAAACGTAGATGCTGAATGGGAATTAACACCAAATACCATTTAAGTAATTTCAGAAACTCTGCCCTTAACAGGCTGGGTTTTGCAGCAGTGCCTGTGTGCATCAGACAAAGTCTTCGCCTGGAGGTGTAAATCAATACCTGGTTTATGCTGCAGAAAAGGTCCAGTAAAGGACGAAGCAGGGTCGATACAGGGACATCTACATAGTTCTGTTTTTCCACTGTTCTTGCCAGAAATTGAGGGTGAGAGGAGAAATATCATTTCCAGAAACCCCAAAAAGAGAACAGAAATCTACTCCATAGAGGGTGATACTGGTGCTAAATAAGATTTCTACCCCAAAGAGCTGGGAGTGGAATCGATGTATGGTACAATTTCAAGCCTCAGTATGTAGGTTGTGAGTTTTTTTTCTCTCTATTTTCTATAAAAAATGCTTGGGAGTCTTGTAAAATATCACCTCCAGTCACATTCAAAGGATCTTAAGCCACACATACATTTTCTTCTTTTAAGATATATTGTCTGATGTACAGCTGAAAAGGTAGGTTTGCTTTTCTTGAAAAGCAATTTTCAGTATCCAGCTGGCTTTGGGGTCTTTTGGACAGAAAAAAAATACACCTGAATGGAGGAAAGTGGAGGGAAATTGTTTTTCCACCCTGCAATAATGGTTGCAATTTCAAAGCTATTTCCCCACTGTAAATGAGGGAGAAAACAAAATAAAAATTTAAATGCTGATGTGGGCCCTTGTAACATATCCTTCAGCTTCAAACCATTATCTGAGCAAACAAGATGTCAAAATGATTTGGACTTCATTTTTTTAAGGCAGGGCAAATCTTTTAATTTAAAATTGTTGAAATTATTCCAACCAATTCCAGAAATAGTGGAGGTTTAGCTGATCACAATTATTTTACAGGTTGTTTCAGATTTGTCAAACCTGCACTTTTTTGAGGATAACTTCTGACCAAGTCTGCCTAGAAGGCTCTTGTGTTACTCTTGTCCTTAGTTCAGTGTAGTGCTTTATTCCACTGGTTGTCAGGTGAGAACCCAGAAGGGTTATTGCCAGTCTTTGCTTCTCTGTCCCCCTGTGGTGCATTTTACCTTGCACTTTTGGCACAGGTAAGTTCCCATGGACTGATCCACAGGAGTTCACTGAAAGCAGTGAAGCCAAATGAAGCTGTACTCAGTAGCTTCAGTTTGCTGTGAATGGAGTCTGTGCTGGAAAACTTTTAGGATTCACATGAGCTTATACATATGTTCTATGGGCACTTCTTCACCTGCTGACTGGAGCAGTGGGGTCATAGAATGACAGAATGGTTTGGGTTGGAAGGGACTTTAAAGCTCATCTCATTCCACTCCCTGCCATGGGCAGGGACACCTTCCACTAGCCCAGGTTGC